>APFE030140737.1:5470-44086 GCA_000404065.3 Pinus taeda | reverse complement strand
TAACAATATGGGGACTACATGGGTACAACAATATAATAAGGGGGTTTTACTAATAACAATAAGGTGTTACACTAGTAGTATAGGGGCCTAACATGCCCCTCTCCTTCAAAAAGTGTTGTCCTCAATGCTTTAGTAGTTCTTGATGCTTCTGTATAAAATTCATGTCCTCCCATGTGGAATCTTCAACGGGTAAGTTCTTCCACTTGATGAGATACTCTGAAATTGATTGATTTTGTAGCTGTCATCTTTTTGTTTGTATGACTACTTCAGGCTCTAATATGATTTTTCCTTCCTCTTCAAGTTCTGGCAATATTGTTTGAATTGGGATATTCTTCAACTTTTGAATGAGTGGCCACACTTGTTTTTCCTTCTTCCATTCATCCCTTGCTTCATTTATCTAATCTGGTTTGATAATAGAAATAACACAAAACAATGCTTCCACATCCTCATCCTTTCTTGAGAGTGCAACTACAACAAAAAATTTCTTCCCTTTTCTGTAGATGATGTCAAAGTCATAATCCAACATATTTGTGACCCATTCATTTTGTTCTTCTAACTATAATATTTGTTCTAAAAAGTATTTAAGACTATCATGATCCACTTTTACCTTGAATTGTCTTCTCATTAGGTAACGTTGCCATTTCTTAACTGCATGTAGTATTGGCAACATTTCCTTCTCATAAATATCTTTCTTGAGATGTAGCCATAAAAATACCCAATCACCAACATCAAAATGTTTTTCACTATGATAATAATCTACCTGTTGTTTCATTCAATTCTGCACCAAACTGGCGTTATCCTTTAAAAGTTGGAGGGCTTGTTGTTGATGCTCGATATGATTGTTCATTGCTTGAACCTTTTTTCTCTTGATATGTCCTTCTAACTTGAGCGTTTGAGGAGTGGTAATTTCCTCCAATGCTTTACAAGATATGGTCAAATTCATTTCTTGATACTTGATGTGATATTTCACTTCTTGAGCATTTTTCTTCTTGATATGTCCTTCTATCTTGATAGTTTGAGGAGTGGTAATTCCGGTCAATGCATTACAAGATATGGTTGCATTAATTTAGTCTTTATTGATGTGATCTTCACTTCTTGAACCTTTTTCTTCTTCATATGTCCTTCTATCTTGAGAGTTTGAGGAGTGGTAATTCTTGCCAATGCTTTACAAGATATGGTTGATTCATTTCTTCTTTCTCTAGGATTGGGTCCTGGTGTATATCCTCTTCTTTTGATGTTTCTTGATCCTTTTCATCCTCCTCTTCATACTCTATGTAAAATAATTTCTTCTCAGCACACCTATGACCTTTAGTGCATTTGCTATCACAATTGTAAGAAAGCCCTTTTTCGCTTTTTTCTTCCAATTGTTGTGGTGTAAGCCTTATAGGTTGTGGAAGGCTAGGAGAAGAAACACTTCCATAATTATAGTCTTGAGTGGTGGGATTCCTTGTTTCCATAATTTCTCTTTCAAATTTTCTTGCCCACCTGAATGCCTTCTCCAATGAATCAGGTTCCCAAAGATGAACCTCATGTTGAATGCTATCCTTTAAAGTACCTATGAAGACATCAATCCTTTGCTTCTCTAGAATATCATTTACCATTATATTCAAAATTTTAAAGTCCTCAATGTGCTCTGCCATTGAAAATTTTTGTTTGATATTTATCAATTGGCTAAAGAAGGTGTGTCGCTTTGTATCCTCATAATGTCCTATCATTTCCTCCATGAAAATTGACCATATAACAAGTGGTTTATGAGAAAAAAGTGATTTATACCATAAAAATTGATTCGGTTCTAAATATGAGGATGCAATGCATACCTTTTGTAATAGTTGCACCTCATGTAGATCAAAATACTACTCCATATGTAGTATCCAATTTACCAGATCCTTGCCATCAAACTTCCTCATATCGCCTTTTCTTGATTTTAGGAGCTCGACCTTGGAACGACTATAACTCTATAATTTCGGCTCTTCTAGTTTTGAAATTGCGACCTGCAGTAGCCCTTTGTGTCCTACGGACCCAGATAGCATTAAAACTTTCACCTCCGATAGTGTATTTACAAAATTCCCAAGTCTTCCACCTTCGATAGAGTATTCAGTGCATACCTATATAAATTTTGCCTTTTCCGCTCAGATTCCTTTCTATTGGTTCTATGTGGCTCCTCCAATATTATATATTGCTCCACTATAATACTATTCTGTTAGCTGCTCTTCCAGCATGTCCTGCGCTCTTCCTCTATGCTCCTATGATCAGTCTTCCTTTGGATTCCAAAACTTTGGCATATATTACTTCTCATATAGCTCTGATGGGCTTTGTTTATGCTCCTCTAATATGGCTCGTCTTGCTCCAATGTGGCTCCCCGAGCTTGGCAGTGTATTTCAAAGAGCTCCTCTTATTTGCTCTGATATTTTGCAATATGCTTTGATATGCCTCCTAGCTCTGATATGCCTCCTTTGTTAACTCCTCTAACTTATGGCTCAGCTACCCGTATGGCCTTGCTCCTGCCTCTTCATGGATTTATTTTTCTTCCCCTGGCTCCATATCATCATCTAGTATTTAGAATATTGCCATATTGACATCAAAGAAAACCTAGGTCAACAATCTCCCCTTTTGTTATTGATGGAAATATTCTTCTTCTCTCCCCATTTGACATCAATGGCAAAGGAGTGCTCTGGGACTTCTCCTACCAAACTGCTTCTATTCTTCATGAATGGTAGATTTTCATGGGTTTGTGACTCCCCCTTTCATAGTGTTCTTCTTCCTTTTACTCAAGATAGAAGGATTGATGCTTTATCATCAATTAGCACATTATTCCCTCTTCGTGTCTCAGAACTACTTTATCATGGCTTCAACAATGCTTAAAGATGCTCTACTTCAATGCTTTCAATCAGATTACAA
This sequence comes from Pinus taeda, assembly GCA_000404065.3. Classification (NCBI taxonomy): domain Eukaryota; kingdom Viridiplantae; phylum Streptophyta; class Pinopsida; order Pinales; family Pinaceae; genus Pinus; species Pinus taeda. Next base: position 41,188 of record APFE030140737.1, on the reverse strand, counting down.
ATAGCCATACACCAAGTCTCTAAGTCTAGGCTATTATGCTTCAATCCATATTGTTGTCTCCACAAGTAGAATTTAGAGACCTTCATAGTCTGAGTCAAGATAAAATGCCATTGATATTGTCTTTCTTGCTATCTTTCTTCAGATCTGAGTTCTTTTGTGTCTCTGTACTTTTCCTTGAGTCACTACCATCCAATATTCAACATCACTGCATTTGGATGAAGTGGTGAGAGGTTGTGCCTTAGTGTTGCTATATTTTCTCAGTGACCAGTCTTAGCATAAGTTATATTTCACTGCACAATATTCTCCTTTCTATGAGTCATCCTTTCCTTGTGTTCTTGTACATAACTCAACAAGTTATTTCCTCTTAGTAGATTTAGATATCTAGTCTATGACTGGCTTTTAAATACATTTTTTGATTTTCATCTTCATGAAATGCTTCACTTTTGTTATATGCTACCAGCTGCTCTTACTTCAAACTCCATTCCAGATGTATCTATTTGTTTGAAGGTTGCCTCTATTAGTATCCAGAATTTATCTCACATTAAATCCCTGAGTCAAGACATAAACTTCTATGATAACATCACCATAGTTGTTTTCCCTATTTCTTTAGTATTAGATGACATTCTCTGCTGTTCCAAATACTAAAGTGGAAAGCATCTTTAACAACAGTCCAAGGAATGGTTACAGGATCATGTTCTTCAATGGAGTACTCCTGAGAAATGATCTTCATCAAAGAGTGATTGTTAATAAAGCTCAACAAGGATTTCTTAAGGACCCTTTCACTAATAGCTTCTACAATAATGATCAAGAATCACTAGCTCCCCTTAACTGTATGCATCATCTCTTTTGGTAGAGTCTTCCCATCAAATGCTTGGATTGTCAAAATTTAGGCCAATGACATATGTTGTTGGCTGGAGAGATCAAGGGAATTTAGGTTTGTATTTGCTTCCTTCTCCACACTTGTGAAGCTTTCTTATTTTGCATGGTTCTAGCTTGTGTAAGAGCCCAAGTTAAGTTACAATCACGTGTCATATGACCAATGTTATGACACTTGAAGCATTCTACATTCTTCATCAATAAGAATTCATGATTTCTTCCTGCAAAATTGTTTCTTGGAGATTGTTGGAGACAATAATATCTATCTCTATGAGATGGTTGGGGACCATAACATCTGTCTTTATGATATGCTTTGCAGTCTTTTGCCATCTGACCAAAGTTTGTACAAGAATAACAATAACCAAAAAATGAACTTTGGTAGCTAGGATATGGAGATTTCCTTGTTGTACTTCTGAAGCCTTTCTCCCTTGAGATCCTTTGATGATAGATTGCCTCTCACATCTTTGACATCAGCTAAATTTATTCTTGGAGCAGGATTTCTTCTTGGAGCGGAATTTCTTCTTGTAGTAGGATTTCTTCATGGAGCAAAATTTCTTCTCGGAACAATATTTCTTCTATTATAGCCTTGATTTTTCTCCTTGCCTTTGATGGAACTAGGAGCATCACCATTTCTTTCTAGCTTCTTCACATCCCTTTTGTTTGAAGCATTATCATTCTTGTTTGAGGATTCACCTACATACCCGAGACTTGATTTATCAAATGGACATCTATGATAGCTGAGCATGTCATCCAAGGCCTAAGATATCTTTAAGATTTTATTAATCCCTTCAACCTTTGTTTTGAGGAAGACAAATTCTTATTCCAATTTATCACACTCATTAATCTTCTTAGCAAGTTGTTTCTCAGTTTGTTCCTTGATACGAGCAACTTCACCTGCTTCTATTTTAAGGGAGATGATATCTGACTTCATTTTGAAGATTTCTTCATTCATTGCTTGACTGCTCTCCATTTCTTCCTTGATCCTTGTAGCTTTACATGTTTCATCCTGGAGAAGTTTGATGTTAAATTTTAATTTGAAGATTTCTTAATCCTTTGCTTTCAGTTGATAGATCATGGTGTTTCTTTCCTTTCCTGTTTCATCAGCCTATCCTTCTATGACTTCCAATGCTTCCATGGTCTTTTCAGCTCCTTGTTCTTGTTTGCTTGCTTCTTGTATTTGAGACTTGAGAGAGGAGACCTCTACCTTGTATTAACCAATCTCTTCTTCAAGTTTGTTCAAGCTCTTGTGCCTTTGTTCAAGTTGACTTGACAAGGTATCTTCCTATTTCTTTGCTTTATCCAATTGATTTGTCATGGATATGACTTCTTCATGATCCTTTCTTTTTCTTTGATAAAATTCCTTCTTAAGCTTGGCAAGCTCTTCATCCCTTTCTTGTACTTGAAGCTTGATAAGGTCAACTATATCCCTTGTTTGATATTGGTCTCCACTAGTGCTCTCTTCTTAAGTTCCTTATTTTCGTTTTTCAAATTCTTAATCTCTTCCATGGCAACCATAAGTTGAGCGAGGAGTTCTTCTACAAAATCTTTTTCATTCTCTTCATATTCTAGGTCTCCTTTAGCCTTGATTTCATCATTCTCATCTTCATCTTCTATGATGGGTTCTGGATTTCCTTCTTGATTTCCATCATCTTCTTGAATAATGGTCATGGTTAGTGCTCCTTTTGGGTGAAGGTCATGAAGTTTGTTCCATATAACCTTTTCTGATGAATATTTTCCTAGATTGTTTTTTACAAAATCAGGTAGCCCATTCAAGATTGCCTTCATTGCTTTTGATTGTACTCCTTCGATTCTTCATCCATCCTACTATCAACAATCACTAATTTCTAGATTTCAATGTCTTGAGTGTGTAGGAAATTCCTCATTCTTTCTTCCCATATACTAAAGTTCCCATTGAGCCTTGGAGCCTCCTCAAATTGATTTTCTTAAATTTTCTGCATTTACAATTGAATAGATGTGCATGTATGCTGGAAAATCAAGGCGGAAAGCATTCTCACCAATTTTCTCAAGTACCTTAAAAGGCCCATACCTTATTAGCTTCAACTTCTTTCCTTCACATTAAATTATGTCCTTACTGATATACAGCCAGACTTGATCACCAACTTGGAAGTTGTGCTCCACCGGGTGCTTACCATGCCTTGCCTTGTATTTGTCTTAGCTCTTTTCTAGCTGTTCCTGCACTACCTGGTGAATTTCTTGGATCTATTCAATGAATCTGGTTGCTTTGTCCACATCACTATGTCCAACAACTGCTATGTCTTTTTCAAAGACAAATTCCAAGGGAGACCTTGGTATAAAACAAAAACAGGTCTCAAAAGGAGATCTTTGTGTAGAAGAATGTTTAGCAATGTTGTAAGCATGCTGCACATAACACAAATGTTCATCCCAAAGCTTGGGAGGCTTTCTAAAATAACCCCTGACAAACTTCATCACTGTCCTATTGACTACCTCTATTTGGCCATTTGTTTGTGGGTGAAAGGATGTGCTTTTCTTCAATCTGGTGTCCATCAACTCCCACAGACTTGACCAAAACTTCCAAACAAATCGGGATTCTTGATCAGATACTATGAAAGTGGGTAACCAAAAATGCACCCAGACATGCTGAAAGAACAACTTTGTTGTTTGTTTAGTTGTAATCTGCTTATTACAAGGTATTAACATAGACATTTTGTTGAACTTGTCCACAATAACATATAAATAGTCATGTCCCTTTCTATATTTTGGAAATCCCCCAACAAAGTCCATGGAAACACTTTCTCAAGGATGGGAAGGGACTTGTAGTTGAGTGTAAAAGCCTATTTTTCTATTTCTGGGCTTACTTTTCGCACAGATGGTACACCTTCTTACATATCTAGAAACTATTTCATGCATTCCTAGCCAATAGCAATATCTTTACAGTTGTGCAACTGTTTTACTTACACCAAAATGACCTGATATCAGAGAAGTATGTGCCTCCCTAATTATGTTAACACTTTATGTTTGTGGAATGCATATCTTTCCCAAAAGATAAAAGAGTTGGTCCTAAACATATAATCCTATTCTTCTACATTTTTTCCATTACTTAAAGCTGCATATACATCTTTAAAGTCTATATCTTGAACATATTGTTCAATGTAGCTTTCATGCATTACTGGGTTATGCTTAATTATAGTTGAGGCATTTATAATTGGTTTGGACAATCTATCTACAACTTTATTGTGTATCCTCTTTTTATATCTGATCACTAAATAAAACTATTGTAGGAAACCCATCCACCTATAGTGTCTTGATTGATGCAATTTAGTTTGTGAGTACAAGTACTGAAGTGGCTAATGATTAGTATGTATTGTTGTTTTTGTGCCCATTAAGTAATGTTTCCACTTCTTCACACATTGGACTAATGCATACAATTCTTTATCATATGTAGGATAATTAATTACTGCAGAATTAAAAGTCTTAGAATGGTAGCATATGGGTTTACCGTGTTGCATCAACACTGCTCCCATGGCATAGTCATTGGCATTTGTTTTGATATCAAATGGTTGTTGTAGATTTGGCAATGCTAGTATTGGTGCTATACTAATTTTTTCTTTCAAGGTGTCGAAGGCTTTCTGTTGTTTTCCTCCCCACTGAAACACCTTGTTCAATCCTGTCAAGGCATGTAAGGGAGTTGTAATTAAGGAAAAGTTAGCAATAAACTTTCTCCAATATTGTACTACCCCTAGGAAGCTTCTAGCTTCTGTAGCAGACTTGGGTTTAGGCCAGTTTATAATGACTACAACCTTAAAGGGATCTATCTTCAATTTACCACCCCCTACAATATGACCCAAATAATTCAAAGATGTTCTACCAAATTCAAATTTTGATCATTTAACATAGAGACTTTATTTTTTCAAAACATCTAGAGTCTGCCTTACATGCTCCAAATGTTCTTCCCATGTTTTACTGAAAACAAGAATGTCATCCAAATATACAATTACAAAATCATCAATAAAAAGCCTAAGTACATCATTCATAACTCTCATGAAAGTGGCGAGAGAATTAGTTAAGCCAAAAGGCATAACTAGCCATTCATACAACCCTTGCTTTGTTTTAAAACTAGTCTTCCATGCATCTTGCTCTGATACTCTGACCTAATGGTAACCACTACGCAAGTTCATCTTGGAAAAGTAAACAACTTCCTTCAACTGATCCAAGGAAGGGGATAACGGTTCTTGATCATTATTTTATTCAATGCTCGGTAATCAATGCACATCCTCCACGAACCATCTTTCTTCCTCACCAACATGATTGGAGATTCGCATGGTGATGTGCTTGGTCTTATGAACCCTTTCTCAAGCATCTTGTGTACATACTTCTTTGTTTTTGCATTCTCTAAAGAGGATAACCTGTACATTTCGATGTTAGGCAATGGAGCATCTTGCTGCAAATTAATATCATGTACAATTTCTCTTTTGGGTTGCAGACCTTTAGGTTCTTGAAATAGGATATCATATTTTGAAACAAATTTTTCTAAATCATCTTGCTGTTCAGCAACACATCCTTCAAATAAATAGGTTTTATCAGGTTTCTTTTCCTTTACAACCATTAGTAAAAATTGTTTGCATGAATTTACAATTCTTTTCATCTGCCCTAAGTTTATGAGAGTATAATTATTTTTGAGTTGATGAGCTCTTACAATATATTCGATTCCATCTTTAATGAGTTGATACTTATTTTCAGCTCTATAGAAAATGGATTTTCTATCATACAAGTAAGTACTTCCTAAAGCAATTCCACATATATCGAACGAAACGATATCTAACTCAACCTCATCTACAAATGTTGACCCAAAAGAAAACATAAGTTTACATTGTCTAGTCACTTGTAGCTTTCCTTTATCACATACCCAACCTAATGGATATGGCTTCTTGTGAGGTGTGATTAGTAATCCAAGCTTATTTACAATTGCTTCAGAAATTAAGTTTACTTGTGAGCTACTATCAAACAAAGTATCAATCTTTTGATGATTGGAAATAACTCTAATATGAAAAAACTCATGTCTTTTCCTCTCATTTTCTTCAGTATCAATAGTTTGAGAAAATTACTAATAGATGCCTCAAAATTTCTACCTTTTATACCTGTGGTTGCAATTGTTGTTTCATCACCTGAGTCTGACCCCAAGTCTTTCTGTATAGCAGCAACAGTCTTCTTCTTCTTGCCATCAAACTTCTTGGGTTTCAGCTTCGGATGCAAAGATCAGCAATGTTTATCATCATGCCCATCCTTCTTGTAGTGAGTGCATGAAGATTTGACCTTTTGTACAAAATTTGCCTTCCTCTCTTTCCATTTCTACTTCCTCTTTTCCTTGTTCTTGCTTGCAGTGGGTTTTGATGGTCCCTCAATCTCTGGGTTCACATTCTTGCCTCTAGCTTCTAGATGGGTAGCTTGGACAGATACCTCATCCATGCTAGTAGGGTTAAACATGAGAATGGTGTGCCTCAAATAGCTCTGTAGACCACCTATATACTTCAGCAAAGTTTCAGGTGAGTCTAAAGAAATGCCTATAATCAAAGCTCTTTTTCTAAATTCTTGGGTGTAGCTTTGTACACTTTTCCCTTTTAATTGGTGAAGATTTTGCCAACTCATCATAGCTTGTTGCATATAAGCTAGTGGATAGAATTGTTTTATAATTGCAGAAACAAATTCACTCCAGACAGAAATTTTTCTACCATGCTTCTTCAAGTCAGCGTTTGTCCTACATTCCCACCATACCAAGGCAATTCCTCCAAGGTGTAGGCTGGCCAACTGAATTTTACTCCAGTCTGAATCAATATTCTGCACCTTTCAATACACATCAATCTGTCTAATCTAGTTATATAGCTTCTCTGCATTTAATTCTCCACAATGTATTGGCAAATCAAATTTAACATCTAATTTAATCAAAGATGTTTTCTTCTTTTTATTTTTAGGGCTATCAGGAGGTGTGGATAGAGGAGCCTCATTTCCTTTCCCTTTTCCTTCAGAATGGCCATCAGGAACAGATTCTTCTATTCCTTTGTCTTGTTTGGAAGTGGAAAAATCTTCACTTCGACCTTTCTTAAATTCTCTATAAATTTCTTCTACCGTGGCTCTCATGTTCATGAAATTGTCCATGAACTGAGAGTCTCATTCCAAGGGATTTTCTTCGACCATTTTCCTCCTAGGATAAACTCTACCAATTTCTAGGCTAGTTTCAACTAGTTCTCCTTCTCCTACTTTGAGCTTTGACCTATTTATCATTCACCAATCCAACACAAGCTTGTCTAACCTTAGTAAACCTAAAGCTCTAATACCACTTGATCTGATAATGAGATCTAAGACAAATAATAAGGTATTACAAACTTAAGTCATGGATTTCTCTATGTTATGTTATGCAATGGACCGATAAGATTGCGAAATACATAGACAATGAGGCAGTAAAACAAAAAAGCATAATATACAACACATAACACAACAAATTTAATAAAGAGTTCACCCAGTTCTCTTGGGCTACATCTCCTGGTCCAACCTTCAGTGGTGGCCTCTCTATTATGTCTTCAGGCATAGTTTTTACAATAGTGAGCTCAATTTGATCCTCACACACAACAGATGCAACAACAAGAGCTTTACTTGAACCTTTCAAGCTTTCTCTGAGTGCACAAACTCCCTCAACGCTTTCTATCTCTATCCTAGCTCTGTCTCTGCACTGCCTTCAATACTTCCTTCTCCTTTTTGCTCTCTGTCTGTGGCTTTAAAGCCAATCTGGGTTGCATTTCTCCTTCTCGGCTTTCTATCTCCTGGGCCTCTGTCCACTTGAATCCCTCTTCCAGCGTTACACAATCATTGCATAATGCCTAAAGGGGAGGTGGCCACCTATTCTGTAACGTAAGAGTGCCTCGGTCCCTTGAAATCCTTCAGAATACCAAATGTGGTCATTTTCCATTTTACATAGGAAGATGTATTCACGACTGTGAAATTCTGCAAAACACAGCTCAATTCAGACTTCAAAAAGTCCTTAAATATGGTACGTTTCCCTATCGGGCCTGTCCTCAATCGCTATCGCAAGTCACTTTGGCCTTGCCCCGAGGTTCCCTTTTGTATTTTTAAAATACGTAAAAACTATGAAAATGCATTAGAAATGGCTTTTCTCTCCGGACTTGAAACAATATACATTTGACTTCATGAACCCTTTCGGGTCTGGCTTATCGCATCAATGTTGCTCCTTCGTATTTCGATAAATAATGAAATACGTGAAAATACATTAAAAAAACGCTAACATGAGGATCTCAAAATCTATGCAATAATGTTTATATAACCATTGGGTCTGGTTCATCAGATCACAGATGTGTATGCGTACATTCCTCGTTTCTCTGTGTATCCTCGATTGTGATACCATGATGCGATTGATTGCAATCTCACATTGCAATAACCTTGGGACATTGTAAGTGCTCCTGTAATCCCCGTAGCGATCATGCGATGCAACATGGCCCATCGACCTGCATGCTTGATTGATGATCATAGTTGACTCCACTAGTCGTTGTCGTAAGTGTGATGTAGTATGCGCCAATATCCACTGTCTGCCTATGCCGATTGTGATTGCCGATCAGATCTGGACCGTTGATCGGCCAGATCTGATGGCTACTGTGCATTAATTTGCTCCACCTCTGATACTTTGTTATTTTCACTAGTTTTACGTGTTTTTGCCTCTTGATAGTGTTTTTCCTCATTCTGAAAGGTTTCCTCATGCGATTTTCTTTGGTTGTTGGCATGATTTTTCAAGTTTTCAAGAATTAGAGAGTGTTCTTGGATCCATTTGTATCAATGCTCACAAGACACATTCATTCATGGGAGAGGACCAAACAAATAGAGAAAAATTGTTGCTTATTCAAAATGTAACAGAGCCCCATTTTTCTAATGATAATAGACATAGACATAGACAATTTTGTTTAACAGACATTCCATGTCCCAATCGCAATCACAATTGGCTTGATTCAGCCTACTAAACTATCATCTAGGCCTCCTAAACTATCGGGAGTGTTATTATAGGCTTTTGGCCTAAAACCCAACGTAATACACATGTTTAAATACATAGGAAATATATCAAAAACCACGAGTGAAGTGCTAAGGGCGAACGTAAAAAAAATATTAGTCCCACATCTATACTGCATCGGGTTTGCAGTGAAATCGCAATCGCGAGTCATAGCATGTCGTGCAATCCCTTTATAACTTGCAATGGTCCCTTCTGACATGGCAAACGTGATATAGCATTAATTCAGTTTTAATGTTGCATCGGTTCCGCTACATTCATCGCAATTGGCGTTTGTCCTTAGCAAAGGCCTGATGTGATATCGCTAATCACTATCGGTGATTGCAATGGGCCGCTTAGCACTTTATAACTCCCGCCCCCAAAGTGTTGATGCGATATATGTTGGAAATCACAAATCGCAAAGGTTCAGGTTTAGACCTTAACGTAGACCACACCCTTATAGCAATGCAATAATCTGTGCCAGACCCGATAGGACTCAACACTCACGTGCATAAAATTTCAAGTCTGCTTTCTTGAATCCACTAAGTGTTTTAGCATGATTTCTTTGTGTAAAAGGCATCTAGCGATAAACAAGTAAATACGCAGGGGTGATGCTATATGGGTTCTACGAACCCGATAGCGTTAAATATTCCACCTTCGATAGTGTATTTACAATACACCCAAGTCTTCTGCCTTCGATAGAGTATTCTGTGCATAATTATATAAAGTCTGCCATTTTCGCTCCAATTTCCTTTCTATCAGTTCTATGTGGCTCCTCCAATATTATATACTGCTCCACTGTAATACTACTCCGTTAACTACTCTTTTGTTGTGTCCTCTGATCTTCCTCTATGCTCCTCTGATTGATCTTCCTTTTGATTCTGAACCTTTGGTATATATTACTTCTCCTGTAGCTCTGATAGGCTCTATTTATGCTCCTCCGATATGGCTCCTCTTGCTCCAATGTGGCTTCTGAGGCTTGGTAGTGTCTTTCAAAGACCTTCTCTTGTTTTCTCTGATATTCTACAATATGCTTTGATATGCCTCCTTGCTCTGATATGCCTCCTTTGTTAACTCCTCTAGCTTATGGTTTAGCTACCCTGATGGCCTTGCTCCTGTCTCTTGATGGATCTGTTTTGCTTCCTCTTGGCTCCATATCATAATCTAGTATCTAGAATATTGCCATATTGACATCAATGACAACCTAGGTCAACGCAAACTTCCTCATATCGCCTTTTCATGATTTTAGGAGCTCGATCTTGAAACAACTATAACTCTATAATTTTGGCTCTTCTAGTTCTAAAATTGCAACCTGCAGTATCCCTCTATGTCCTTTTTTTTGTGCCACCAGTATGATCGAAATTGGATTCTCCAAGAAAGAGTTATACACAATCTCGCAAGATGGCTAGATTATATACCTTTTCAGAAGAGGGAAATTGTATGGAGTACCACGTGTCACTCTTTTGACCTTTCGATCTAAAAAATATATACAAGAAACTATATTCTGTCCTATTTCTGTAACTTCTTACGAAATTTCAATCTGACACTTAGAGAGAGATTTATGATGATTTTCCCAAGGTGACCTGTTTGGAATGTAATTAAGGGGTCTGCAAAAACCCTAACTTCCTTAGAATATATCTCCAAAATTATAGCGAGATAGGATCTGAAATTCGGAGCTGAGGTTTAGACAGACTTCTTCTCAAATGGGGTTTTGGTTTAACTTCGAAAAGTTCGTAGCGAAATAGTTATAGTGAAAATCCCACGATGGCCTGTTTTAATTGAAATTCCGGAGCTTTTGAAAACCCTAAGTTCCTCAAATCATATCTCCGAAAATATAGTGAGACAAGCTCTGAAATTCATACCCAAGGTTTAGTGTGAGTTCATCTCAAATGGGTTTTTTTTTCTTTTGAAACGTCGCAGAAAACAAGTTATAGTGAAAATGCCATGATGACCTATTTGGAGCTGTGAAACTGTAGAATCGAAAGCTTTGATACCAAATGTTATGAAACCAGCTCACAAAAAGATAGAAAAGATAGATGAACACCATAGAAATAAGCCTCTTCGAGGGGGAAACCTCCTTTACATGACACAAATGAACAATTCTTGGATGATACAAATGAAAAGACCTCCTTTCTATATATAGGAGTCTAAGGGGTCATAGCATAATCAGAGCCTACATAACAATAATAATGTAAGGGCACGATAATAACAATAGTGGGCTTCTATGGGGCACAATAATAACAATATGGGCGCTACATGGGTACATCAATATAATAAGTGGGTTGTACTAATAACAATAAGGGGTTACACTAGTAGTATAGGGGCCTAACAGAGTGTTGAAAAAAATGTAACTAGTGTCGATCTTAAAAATTATATTTGAATCATAATGTAATGTATTTGCTAAAAGAAAGAAAAAGAAATTTTATTATTAAATAAATTGGCTTATTAAAACATGGGTTTCATGCTTGGTCAATTGTTTTTAGGCCAAAGCCTCCATTGTAAGCTTCTAGGGTTTATTTAAAGTGTCCTTGTCCATGTCATATTGTAAAAGACCCTTGGGATTTATTTGTCAAGAAAGAAATTTATTTTAATGTAAAATAATTCAATTAGGCCTCCTCCACCAAGTTGGCCTCAACAAAGGACAAGTCGACCTCAACAAGGGATTACCACCTCACAAACTCACTATATATTCGAGCAACTCAACTCATTTGGAGACACACACTCAACAAGCTCGAAATACAGTAGCTGGAAGCAGAAAAAGTATGAAATTCAAGAAGGAAGAAGGAAAGGGCTAGCAATGGAGGAGGTTGTTATCTTGGTAAGGAAGTCGAAATTGTCTCTATCTTGTCTCACACGTGCGAAGGAGCTAAAGCTGCAGGAAGGCTGAAATTGTAGTCTTGAAGTTGGGCTGAAATTCTAATGTAGTGGGCTCGAAAATATGTTCTTGATGCAATTTTTAAGTAGTATTGTTGTAGTGGATCTTTGAAGGTTGGAAGAACAGTTTGAGGGCTTACTTGGTGGAGGAGGAAGGTATTTTGGTTTAGGGTCTTGGTCTATCTCAATTTGAATATGTTGAAGGAAGAGTTCTGACTAGGTTTTCCCTATAAAGGGGTTTTAGGACTGGTTGAATGCCTACTCTTGGTGTCCCTGATCTTCATGTTTTTTCTTTAATGATTGCTTGATGAAAAGAAGATAAAATAAGAACATAAAGAAGTTAATAAGAACATAATAATATCACAAGTAATTATCAACATGGAAAAATATTTGTGTTTATGATTTTCTAACAGATTGGACGTGCAACACGAAAAAGGAAAATGGAGAATGAAGATGTTCACACCAAGAATGACAAAGCTTTCTATAGGATGGAAAAAATGGTAGATAAATTGTTTGCAGATTATGAGAGGAGAACAACAAAGAAGTAAAAGAAGTAAAAAGAGAAAGTAGAGGACAATGCTTTGGTAAATCAAGGAAACGGATGAGACCCTCCTTAACGTTCGTCTCCATCTTCAAGTGAATGTTCTTCTTCATCTTCTTCTCATCATTCAAATAGTCATCATAGAGATGTTTCTAAAAAACCATTTTTTAAGTTAGATGTGAAATTTGATTCACCCACGTTTAATGGAGAAGTTAATGCAAAAAAGCTAAACAATTGGATTAGATAGATTGAAATGTATTGTCGTATACAACAAATCAAAGAGGATGAGGCAAAGATCTACTTGGAATCTCTTCAATTGGGAGGAACAACTTTTGTATGGTGGAAGAGCAAGCTTTAGAAAGGTAGTCAGTATAATGGTAAATTTATTTCTTCATGGTCTGATTTTGTTTCTGCATTAAGAGAGCAATTTTATCCATTGGGTTATCGACAAAAATCCATGATGAAATGGAAAAATCTGAGACAAGGCAAAGGTTAGAATGTTCAAATTTTCACAGAAGAGTTTAGGAAGCAAGCATTGGCATTGAATATTCCTTAGAATCACCAAATACTTTGATGAAATATATTGTTGATTTACATAATTATCTTCGACATTCATTGTTGTTTGATCCCAATACTCTTGATGAAGCTCGTGTGAAAGTTACTCATCTTGAAATCAAGGGAAAGCATGCACAAGAAAATCATTCAAAGAAGCCATTATCCAAGCCTCAGAACAACAAGTTCAAAGAGAAAGGAAAGGACAAGAAAACAATAACAAAGAAAGAAGAAGGGAACCCATCTTGCACTTGTTGCAAGAAAGAAGGGCATGATGAGGAGCATTGTTGGAAGTTGCATCCATAATTGAAGCTTAAGAAGTATGGTGGAAAAGGGAAGCAGAAGACGGTTGCTATAGTGCAACAAAATCTTGGCTTTGATTCCAGTGGTGAGATGAAGATTATAGTTGTTGGTATACAAAGTAACAATTCCCTTCATGCTAATTCAAGCTTTGCAAATCATGCTAGTTCAAGTTCTACAAATAAATATCATGTTGACGAATGAAAAAGAAGTGAATTGTTCCATATTAGAGTTGTATCTAAGCATACAAAAATAGATACATTGTTTGATCCAAGTTCCCAATATAATTTGATCTCAGAATCAATTGTTAAGAGATTGGGTCTAGAAACCAAACCTCATCTGAAACCCTTCCTCTTAATTGAATATGTGACAATGTAAAACTCAATGTCACCAAGCAATGCAAGGTTAGGTTTGCAATTGCTTTAGAGTTGATAGATGAGGTTGAACTAGATGTTATCCGTCTTGACATTTGTGGCATAGACTTAGGAATCCCATATTTGTATGACATAAAGGCTATTTTTTTTTTCAGGCATGAGAACAAGTGCCATCTCACCAAAAATAGGATGAAATATATTGTCAAAGCTCACCACATGAAGATCAATGCAACCCTTATCAATGTATGGCAGATGAAGAGACTCATCAACTCCAACAATAAATGAATGCTCATGGTTGTGAGGGAAAAACATGTTGAAGTATCTTATGCTTTCAAAGGTTGTAATCCATCTCCCAGGAAAGAAATGCTTGATATTGTCACTAATTATGATGAGACTTTTCAGGAACCAGGTGGGTTGCCTTATAAACAAGAAATTCAACGTGAAATCTATTTTCAACAAGATGCCCCTCTTCCAAATGTGGGCATGTACAAGATGTTAGCTGTGGAAATGGAAGAAGTCAAGAAGCAGGGGCAAGACTTGTTGAACCAAGGAGTCATCAAACATAACTCATCTCCATGTGGTTCCCCAGTTATGTTGGTACCAAAGAAAGATGGCTTATGGAGTATGAAGCAAATCTTTCAGTGGAGAGGAAAGCAATAGAAGGCTGTTGAAACCTTAAATGAAAAGATTAGCACAACACCAGTATTAGCCTTGCCAGACCTTCAACAACAAGTCAAGATTGAGACAGATGCTAGTGGTTATGCCATGGATGCAATATTGATGCAACATCGGAAACTGGTTTGCTACCATTCAAAGACTTTCTCTCAAGTTGTTGTAAGCCATCCCACTTATGACAATGAGTTGTATGTCTTGGTTCAAAGTGTCAAGAAATGGAAACATTACCTGATTAAGAAGGAGACTATCATACATACAAATGACCAATCTTTACAATATCTCCAGTGATAGACCAAGTTGCAGCATGCTCGTCATTTCAGGTGGATTGTGATTCCTTCAATTGTTCCAATTGGTTATCAATTACAAGAAGGGTACAAGTAACAAAGTGGCAAATATGCTTTCTATACCTCTTGTTTCTGCATCTATTGTTTTGAAGAATTCTTCTTTATCTCATGATAGTTATGTTGAACAATATGCTACTAATGAAGATTTTAAACAAATTTATGAGAAGTTAACCCATGGATCATAGGTGGAGAACTACCATTTGCAGGATAAGTTACTTTACCGCCTTTGGCATGTTATGTATTCCTATAAGTGAAAGAGTCCATGTAATTCAAGAAGTTCACACTTCTCTTGTGTCTGGTCACTGGGGTAGGAAAAACTATGTATCACTTGTAGAGGTTTTGTTATTGGCCTTAGATGAAAGAAATTATAACCAAATATATAAAGGGGTGTGTCATGTGCCTTTATTGTAAGCCCACTAATAGAAAATTGGAGTTGTACACACCACGCCCTATTACTTCTCATGCTTGGCAAAGTATCTCCATCGATTTTATAGGGGGTTGCCTTTGTCAATAAAGAGTCATGACTATTTGTATGTCATGGTGGATAGGTTTAGCAAGATGTGTGTCTTGATGTCAGATAAGAAGCATATTACTCTGAGCAGACAGCTCAACTTTTCTTTTAGCATGTATGGGTCCATTTTGGGCTACCCACATCCTTGGAGAGTTTTGGACAAGCTTGTCACGAAGATGACGAACCCCAAGCTAAAGAGGAGTACGACATTCCATCCACAGACCAACATACAGACAAAGGTTTCCAATAGAACAGTAGTTCATTTACTCTTATGGTATTGCAACAAGCATCCTAAGTTGTGGGATGAACATATACATTATATCCAATACGCATACAACAAGGCTTTGCACTCTTCTACTCAAGGTTCACCATTTGAGACATGCTTTGGGTACCTGCCGAAAGATCCCTTAGATTTGGTCTTTGGGAGAGATGAGGACTCCAGTGAACAAAGTGATGAAGATAAAGCTCGCAAGTTCAATTGGTGAATCCAAATGACTCATCAAGCAGTGTAGGAACATTTGGAAAAGAGTCAGGCATGGTATAAAGCCTGACATGAAAAACATAGAGTCGATCACCAAATCCAAGATGGTGACAAGGTATGGCTTCATATTAGTAAGGATGGAATGAAGGGAGAAAGCAAGAAGTTGAGACCAATCAGATATGATCCATTCACCATTATAGAAAAGATTGGAAACAATGCTTACCTCTTGATCTTCCAACATATATGTATTCCGTAGTTAACGTTGATAACTTGAAACTTTACAAACCACCCATGATCATGGATGCAGGGGAGAGTGCTCAAGTTCCATCACTAGATGATTTTGCTCCATAGTACTTGGACAAGTTTCCTAGATTCATCATCCTAAATAGAAGAACCAAGACTTCACGACAAGGAGATGTTGAGTACCTTTGAGTGGGTTTCAAGGGAATGCATCCTAGCAAGGAAAGATAGATTGAAAAGGAGAAAGTGAGGGAGTAATTCATTCATCTGCCTGTTGATTGATAAGGCTTTTGGAGGCCTAACATCTCTCAGTGGGGAGGATTGATCTAAGAGAATCCTAAAAGGACTAAAAATCAAAGTCCCCAACTCTCAGGGAAACCAACATCAAATCAAAGATCTCGTTGCAAGGAATCCAATGACACAAATGACACCTCAATTTGAGTTCATATGCAAAAGTTATGCCCAATCAAAGTTACAGTCAAACTTGGTTTAGACCCATGCCAAGCTAGCAGACTGACCAAACCGACAACTAAATTCGATGAAACTTGGATAAATCTCGCGAAAGCTTTAGTTATATTTGACATAACTGCCAAACTTTGCGGCATTCATGCTAAAATTGGTAGAGGTTGGCATATAATATTGTTTTATGTATAAAAATGGGCCCGTGGGGGCTTAAATGCATGACCCACTAGAACAACAACATTATAAACATAACATGCTAGCCAAATTGTTAACTGGTGGGACTCTGGTTAGTCCATCAATGACCCATTATAGAAACCTGACATTACATTTGAACAAATAAAGGAGCAAGGCACTGATGGGTCGAGGTGGAACTGGGCAGAAGGAACCACGAGCACAAGAATAGGAGGTCATGGAACTACGAGCATGCAGACTGAGAAGAATATTCCTAGGGAATATTCTCAAAAATATTCCCAAAGATTCTACTATGGAATCTTGAAGATTCTTTTGGGGTCCAAAATTGAGTGTGTCAAAATCTGGTTGTTGAGTATATACCAATTTTACTCAGAATTTCGCAAGGATTGCACTGGTGCAGTAATATTTGGGATTTGAGCAACCAATTTTCAAGTCGCTCCCAAAAGTGAGGTATAATGATGTATTTTTCCATGTGGTTGCATTTCATTTTCATTGAGATAATATAGAGGCATCTCCACTTTGCAGCTTGGACCAGAAACGTAACTCACACATTGTGAGTGAACTCCATTATCAAATATTGGTGCTTAGTCTTTATGGTCTCTTTATGTGTTTCTTTTTCTTAAAGTGTCGCATTTATGGTTTTACATGCTCTTTTATGTGATTCTTCAAACATCACTCAAGAAAAGATCATGGACCAGTTGATCAACATTGACTTTTTGTTTTGGGCATTCTTTGACCAGCATTGACTTGGTTTGACCAAATTATGATATATTTTGGAAGGCCACATTGACTAAGATGTTGACCAAACTATTATGGGCACTTTGACCATCTTTGACTGCAGATGTGAGCTAAGGCTTGATCACAGGTTAATTATGGACTTTGACCAAACTACAAGAATGTTTTTGGATCTGTTTTGACTCGGTTTGACTGTGGAAAGAAGGTCACATTCTTTGCTAGGTTGACTGAAATTTGCTAAGCACTATTGATTGTTGACTTTGAATAGATAGGGTTGTTAATTGAACATTTACAGGGCTGAAAATTGCAAACTAGTACTTTGACCAAATTTGATCTTATGTCTCATTATTAATTGGTTATTGAATTGTTGACTTGGATAGTCAAATATTTGACCTTTGACTTGTTGATGGATGTATTTGGACTATGTATCTTTGTTGAACAATTGATTATCTAATAGAAGAATATTTTGGTTAGGTTTTCCCCCTTGTGAGGTTTCTCCCTAGTCTTTGACCTAAATCTTTGTGTCTCATTGATCTTGCCTATCTTCTATTGTGCATATTGTTTAATGTTCTATATACAATTGCTTATTGTTATTGGGTGACTGAAAATAAATTGGAAAAGTGATTTCTACTGAAAGACAAAAGAAGAAATTGTTTAAGTGATTGTTACAACATAGAAAATTATCAAAAATTAACAAAACAAACAATCAATTGTGTGAATAATGATCGGATTTCATCCCCCCTATACATGGTTATGGTAGCCTTATTCATTGTCGAGAGAAGTTTAAGGGTACAATTGTTTAATATTATATGATTGTTAGCTTTTAGGGTTACTCCAAAAGTGTTTACAATGCGGTTGGAGTTGCTTCATCTAATATGGGATAAATGGTGCATGAACAACCCTTGGATGTATCATGATGGGCATACGCGTGAGGTGGCTTTTTAACTGAGTACTAAATCTCATCTTGATGTTTATGTGGCTTTCCTGCAGCAATGGAAACCTATGGCGCTTGGTGACCTTTTCATGACGGCCACATAAAGGTTGGTTGGTTGATGGATGAATTGCTTTGGAGAAGGAGCCCAGGGCATCTTAGAGGGATCACACACTTCGTTTTTTACGTGGAGGTGTATGCTTCACTTGAAGATGGTTGAGGTGAGAGAGTGATTTTTTCATTGTGGTAAACTAAGAGAAGCACATGGCCAAAGAGTGTTGGAGCTTTGGAGGCTTATGGAGGTGGAGCATTTTACCTACTTGAGGAACTATGGCTTCACTTTGGTGCTTGACATGTGTCACTAGTAAAAGAATGCTTCACATGTAGGCTACCATCTGGTTGGTAGATTGCTTACAGTGAACAAGGTCCACTATGGTATCGATGCTCTCTCTTACCTCATTATAAATGAAGCATAAAGAGAGTCATCTCGTAGCAATATCAACATTTTTACTTATCTTATAGAGATGTCTTGGAGGAAGCAAGGAACTAGGGTTCATGAGGGAACCTGGGAGAATGTGTGTGTGTGTGTGCGTGAGAGAAAGAGAGAGAGATTGGAGATAATGATTTTTCTTGTGAATTCCTTCATTACTCACTTGGATTAGAGATGTGAGGAGAAAAGCACATTAGTCTCTTTCACTCTTTGTACTCCTCATAGTATTATCACTCTTTGACTTAGAGAGGTTCAAGGATAATTATAGGGTTAGGGTTTCACCTTAAGGGCAAAATGAAGCTAATTTTGATGTTTGTAGCATTGGATGAGAAGATCCACAAAGGTCTACTATCAAACATGTGGAAGTCACCCATAAAAGTCCTTTATATTTTGTAATTCACTTTAATAAAAGTTAATTATTAAAGTGAAACATCTTTCATTAGTGAGATGATTAATGTCTAATAAAATGTATAATATTTACATTAGTGATATAGATGTAATCTCCATTGTTGATTTGAATTTAGTCTCGACGTCAATCTCATTGAGAGATTAGGGATATGATAACTTTGTCATCAATTCCATGTTATAAAATAAAGACAATGAAAGGAAAAGACATAGAGAGTGTGATACAAAGAGAGTGTTAGAGAGAGAATGATAAAGGATTTTTACTTAGTGTGCAACTTCAAGGAGAAAAGAGGAAACAACGTGATCAATAAAAGGACATTAACCTATTGCTCTGAAATTGAAGGGGTTGTACATAGTAGTTTCAGAGGCAATTTCAAGAGGTTGTACAACCCAACAAAAGAGAAGGGAAACCATAGAAATTTATTGAACAAATTTTAGCAACAACAAGGTTTTTAAAGTAGGTTTTTGTAGGGTCATACAAGTTGTATGTTGCACTACAACAATCGGGTTTCACTGCAATTTTTTCTTATGTTCTCAATGGGCTACTTTCCTAGTTTGGAAACCCTTGTAAGCTTAGATCAATATTAATCAAAAGTCGACCTTTGAAGGGTAGAAATTTTTGTGTATGTTGGAGATTGATTTCCTGTAGCTTCCATGAAATTTTATTTTCAATTAAAGTTCGAAAAACGGCATTTTATTTTATGAGATGAATAATTCAAACTAATTTATTTTTTAGTAAGGGAATCATAAAGAATTAATTTACCTAGGTTGGTAGAATAGAGATTTTCACATGGTATCAAAACCTAATCTATGACAAAAGTTTATTTCAAATTAATTATAGTATCATATTTGAAGGCCACTACAACAAATCTAAATGTTACAACAATAAATATAAAGATTACAACAACAAATTTGAAGGTTACAACAACATATCTGAAGGCTACAACTGCAGATATGAGTTTTCAACGAATAGATCTATTGTATATCTTAGCATACAATAAGTGGAAATTGTAGATTTGACTGACCACAGACAAATTTAGTGCAGATATGGATATACAAAAAGCAAATCTTGCAAATCTAAGTGACCAACAAGTAGATCTAGTGTAAATCTAGGTATACAATAATCAAATCTTGCAAATTTGAGTCATCAATAGACATATTTAGTGCAAATCTTGTAGATTTGAGTGACTAGCAAACCAATCTAATCCACATATTGGTGTACAAAAAGCACATCTAGCAGATTTGGGTACTAACAGTTAATTTTTACTAGGTGCTTGAAGGGTTAATCATATTTGCAAGGTAGTTTTGTTTAGATCTAGAAGATGAAAACAACTACTCCCAAGTTTGAGGATAGAATGGATGGAGCTCCAATCTTCTTACCCTTGAAAGAAAAAAGTACTTTGCTTTTGAAGGAAAATGATTTTTGAGAGATTGTGACAAAGTAGTTCCTTCATTGACATATCCGCAGTAAATTGACAACTCATGAGGAGGAGGATATCACAACCATGTAGGCAATCTTAGATGCAATGAAGGATCATCTAATTCTTCACTGTCTGAGAAGAAGATGACCAAGGAGATGCTCAACGCATTGGTCAATCTCTACTACAATGAGAACATAAATAAGATGGTATTAAGGAATGAGCTTAGATTTATGCAGATGTCTAGATCATATTCAATTATTAGTTACCTTATGAATATCTTCAAACCTATGATCAACTTGCAACAATTGGGGAGAAGATGATCGACATAGAATTGATAAATATGATACTAAAAGGATTCTCAAAGCCTTGGGAACCATATTTAAAGAGTATTTGTGCACAAGAGAACCTTCCCACTCTTGAGAGGTTTTGGGACGATTGTGTCGAGGAATGGATTTGGGAGGAGGCTAAATCCAATAGGCAACATGGTGATTAGAATCAAATCCTTGTGAGTGAAACAAGGACGAAGGAAAGGATTTCGGTAAAGAAAAGAGTGTGGATTCAGCGTTGCAATCGAGGAAGAAGAAAGGCTTGAGTAAAATAAAATGTTTCATATGTCACAAGCATTGTCATTATGCATCATAGTGTCTAGAGAGGAAGAAGAGCGGAGGAAAGTTGTAGCAGCAAGAGATAGCAAGCTCAATAGAAACTTTGTTGAGTGAGTTTGTTCTTAGGTTTATGGAGGATTTCTCATTTCTTTCCTTCCTTTCTACCAACACGGTTTCAAAGAGTGTATGGTATGTGGATAGTGGTGCATCTCGCCATATGACATTAACATGGGAGCTGTTTACCAATCTAATGGATCAAGACTTAGAAGTACATGTGGAGCATGGTAATGATGCCAAGTATGCAATAAAAGGAGTTGAGATAGTTTCATTTTAGCTTCAGTTAGGTAGCTTGATGGAAGTAAGGACATATTATAAGTTCCAAGGCTCAAGAAGAATCTTTTTTCAATGTCAATCATGGAAGACAAGGGTTTTTCCATGGAATTCCAGAAAGGGCAAAGACTTATCTAACTAGAAAGATTTAGCCTTGACACAATTCTCGCGAAGGAGAAGAGATCAACTCCTAGTTTGTTAGTTTTGTAGCATCGGAAAGGTGTTATAGTCTCGATTTGTGTTAGAGAGGATAAGAATACGAGATCTTCAAAACCTATAAAACGTTTCATGACATAAGATTGTGAAACACCTTGATTAAATTAATTGGCCATCATTTAAATTTTCCCTAACTTAAGAAAAATGGTTAATTACTAGTAATTAATTAAGGAAAGGTGAGAATGCTCTAGAAACTCACACAGGCTAAGTTAATTATTAAAGTGAAGGAGCTTTTTATTAGTGAGTTCATTAATGTGTAATAAAATGTAAAGTATTTACTGTAATAATATATTGTAGCTTTGATCGACATTTTTCATTAATTACACAAAGGAGAATTTAATTATTGATCACCTCAAGCTAGCTCAATCAAGCACTTCAAATCGAATCCTTGAAAGGTCATCATGTTGACTCCTAGAAAGGTCATAAAGTCGGCCCATTATGGCTAATTAAACCTTTGCATGATGCCTATTAATAAGGGATCGTTGGCATTCACTTTGACAACCAACACATCAAGTATTTTGGTTTGCAATTTGCATCAAATTTGAGCTTCAATTTCATAGCAGATCCATTCATACAAAGAAGATTACAAGGGCTACTTGATTGTGGTTTATTCTCTTTATAAGGCTCATTGATATAGTGACTCGGATCATCTACATTTTTTGTTTTGATACCCCTTGTGGCCAAATATTGCAGAAAGGCTCGCTCTCCCTTTATGACACATTTTTGAAGATGACTAAGGGCCTCTTTGGGTATATGTATTCTAGGCAATTCATTTATGATTATAGTCGGAACTTCGACTTCCTTTTACAGTGACCTCAGGCCTACATTTCAGTTTTTTGTGCAAACCATCTCGTTGAACATAAGTGGAACCTCTCTCCTTATTTGTGCAGACTTTGATTAGGTATTTCATTGTTCATCTATTGAAACATTCTTGGGTACTATTGATGAACATAATCTCTCTCATAAGGAAATATTTTTTGGGGTTCTTCCCTAGTTGTGAACCTAATCTTGGTGTCTCCTATCTCCTATTGTTTATTGTTCGTTGTCTACTATGATCTCTATTTACTACTCTTGTTGAAGAATTATTGGTTGAAGTTATAATGTATAGAAGTAGTTATCAAATTGTGAAAAACTATTCTAGTCTTCGCATCACTAGAATTTCAACATTTACATTAGTGATTTAGATGTAATCTCCATCGTCAATTGAGATTTAATCTTAATCATCAATCCTATTGAGAGATTAAAGTTATGGAGACTTGGTCATCAACTCAATGTTATAAAAGAAAAAGTGAAATGAAAGGACACCGAGTGTTAGAAAAACATGAGAGGGGCAAAGGATTTTCACTTAAAATGCAAGCTAAAAAGAGAAGAGGAAACAATTTGAGTAGCAAAAGTGTTGGAGAAAACGTAACTAGGTTTGGTCTTCATATATGTAATTTTGATATTTGTACTTATTCAAGAAAAGAGAATTTTATTTGATATTATTTGTCAATGAGTTTCTTGCTCATTGAAAATAGGACAAGCACGTTTTGAAGTGCTTCTAGAGAGTCAAAGTCAAAATGTAATTATGATGAGACCCTTTGAAGACATGTTCCATCATGTATGACATCATACAAGGTCATGGGAACACCTCCAAGCATGGTCAAATCCTCTCCTAGCAGCAACGAAGTCTACAAGTAGCAAAATAATGAATAAAAATGAATTTAAGAGCAAACTATCTCAGCTTTAAGGACAGTCATGTCAACTTGAACAGGGGGTACGGACCTCTATTTATAGAGGTTGTCCACTCCTCAAAAGCATATCATCTCGCTCTGAAATCTGCGAGGGTACAAGTAAGAAAATAAGGTCAACGAAGGAGGAAAAGAAGCCTTGTAAGGGCAGCGAAGGAAATGAGAAACAAATATTGCCTATAGGGTGAACCTACCATCACACGTGTGAAGGGAAAGGGTATGTTTGCAACTATAGAAGCAGAAAAGTGCAGATCATCATATTGCAATACCTTTGGATGCAAATTAGGCATACAAGGCCTCTCTCATCAACAAGGAAGGAAGAAAGGGTCAGCGAGAATAAAAGGATTGTTTTAGGGCTCCTGTTCACACGTGCAGCGAGACAACACTTACAGATTTTACAACGATTTAAGGCAGCAACATGAATAGCCCCATTCAGATGTATACATATGCCTACAAGGTATCAAACGGAAAGCAAAGGAGTTCCTATCTATAACGAAGTAAAGAAGCCCTAATATTCTAGGGTTTCCCAATCTACAAGACAAAGTGCCGGAAAAAGTGTCAGGAGTGATAGTGCAGAAAGAGGAAGGATTTGACTTATGCTTGGAGGATATCCTAGTCAAGGGTTTAGGGTTTGGCAGTTGTTCAAATAAGAAGCTTCAATAAGAGAAATCTTACAAAAGGTTTTCCTATCAAGAGTGGAGAGGGTTTACCCCTAGCAGAGAGCCAAATTCTGTGTTCTTATTATTTTGTTTTGATAACAGTTTGATGAAGCACATATATATACACTAATAAGAAGAAGAAGAAGAAGCTAACAAGAAAAGTAAAAAGACTTAACAAATTGTTATCAATTCTCAGAGAATCATCACAACACTACTTTGTCCTAGATTCTCTAACATGGTATCAAAGCTAAGGTGACACATCAAGGAAAGGGCAACTCAAGAACACTCGAGCATCAAGCTTAGAAGTCTACAATCCATCATTCATCAAGGAGGGTTGCAAAGCTAGAAGAAGAGCCTTATATAAAGGCACCTACAAAGAAGAGCAGATCTACATCAAGCTACAAGTCTTCAAGCAAACCTCAACACCAAGCAAGTCCACTTGAAGAAGGAAACTTGCAGGACATCAAGATCCATGGAAGACAAGCCATTAAGCTTTCAAGGAGGAAGCAAATCCATCTCAAAATCTATCAAGTAAGTATTTGTCCCCTTCTAAATATACATCAATGTCTTTTTGCAAGAAAAACAATAAATTGGTAGGCACCAATAACTTTCTTGCATGGAAGAAGAGGACTGATCTACTTCTCAAGGAGAATGAACTCCTAGAGCATGTCAAAGGGAATATCACTATCCCTATTAAGGAACAGACTCAAACCTTAGCCAAGTACAATAAGGATGAGGCCAAAGCTCAAAGGATTCTAATAGAATCAATCAAGGACTCTCTCATTCCTTATGTCTCCAAGTTTGAGACATCAATAGAAATTTATGATAAACTAGTAGAGTTATTCTCGGTATCCACAACCAGAGAAGTAATATCTCTAAGGAATGAATTATACAAGATGAAGATAACAAAGGAAGGAATAGCTCCCTACATGAAAATCTCTTAAATGAGAGATCAACTTCAAGAGCTTGGGGAAGTCATGTCTAACAGAGAAATGACAATTGTTGTACTCAATGCTCTACCTGAGGAGTGAAGAAACTTCACATCAAGCATATATGCCAAGAAGGAAGCAACCACTCTCAGTGAAATGTGGTCTCTATGTAGAACAAAGGAAACCAGACTTGAGGCAAAAGAAGATGTGGGATCAAAGGAGCAAGCATTCGCTACCATGGCCAAAAGAAAGGGTAAACTTGGCAAGTTTGGTCCACAAAGAACAAACAACAAAGACATGTCCAAGATTCAATGTTTTGGATGCCAAAAATATGGACACTACAAAAGGAATTGTCCTAAGCTTAAGAAGGACGACAATAACAAAAGGAAGAGGGAAGAAGCTCACATAACTCAAGTGATGAAAGAAGAAGGAAGATCCTCCGGATCTCTACTATGACTACGCCAAAATCTTTTCTTCTAGACTTCTTTCAAAGTTTTGAGTAGAATAGGAGCACGTAGGAATAAACTAAATTGCATGGCTAGAATCACCCTCTAGAATCTAGCAGCATAATGTACATAGAGTTCTAGACACTCATGAAGATGTAGCATTTATGATAAGAACAAAAATGCATAAGTAGAACTACCTTCTAGTATATAGGAGCATGACAAATGTAGCTCAAGATATTCATGTAGAAGAAGCATACCTAATATAGGACCTCATATATCATGAAAGAAAATTGATCATGATAAGAATCTTAGAAAACCTATATCATCAAAAAGAAAGGAAACATTTGTAAAGGTAAGGATCTTTAAGATCCTATAATAGAATCTTCAAAAGAATGTTCATGGACCAAAGCAGATGTCTCATTGGGAATCCCAATAATGGGATTCAAGAGAAGGATGATATGTAGGCAAGCTAAGATGAAGCAAGAAGGGCCAGACCATTTGTATATCATTAAGTCATGGGTATAGTTCTATAACATGATCAAGCATGAAAGAATATCTTTCACCAAAAACATGCTCGAAGGCATGTACCATAATGCAATGAAGGCCAACAAAAGAACATCCTCACATAAGGAGCATAAGCTTGTTGACTAAGAAGCAAGAAGAAATGTTGACAAGTCCAGAAAGCAAGCAATGAAGGAATGCTTCCACAAGAAGCATTAGATGGTTGACCTATCTATCTGAGAAGAAGCAAATGAAGAAAGAGATAAAGCATGCGAAGAACACCATGAGCACCAAGAATCACTATCTGACAAAATGCCTTGAAATATATCTCCCAAAAGAAGGCAAGACAACACTAATAAAGGAAGAAATGACCCTTGACACCTATGAAGGCCTTGGAAATATAAAAGGTGCAGATAACTGATTCTACTCTATGAAGATGTCATGATGAAGAAGCCATCCATCAAAAGGAAAAACAATGTTGAAGCAATATCAAGATGAAGTCATGATGGGTTACTAGGTCAAAGCATATAACCTAGCAAGTACGATGGAGAATCCATGAGGAGAGTATTTTGAAGCATGGACAACATGACAAGGAACTGATGGTCACTTTCCACAAAGCAATGAAATGACAAACCAAGAAGGAAAGTGATTGATGGATCGTGCCCTACCTAGAAGAAGTTCGAACAAAGACTTCATGACATCAAGAAAGGAGATAAAGAAGTTGGAGGACCCACAAAGAAGAAATTGTTGATGAAGGAAAGAGTCCCTAGTTAAGAGGGAGCTCTAACAAATCCTTGATCAAGAGGGAGGTTTTGGATCATCCATGATTACAAAGGAGTGACAATTGTGTTTTCCATTTCATGGGTCATGCACTAGACCATGACTAACAGCCGTAAGTCTAGATGAAGGAAAGAGTCCCTAGTTAAGAAGGGAGCTCTAGCAGATCCCTGATCAAGAGGGAGTTTTTGGATCATCCCTGATTACAAAGGAGTGACAATTGTGTTTTCCATTTCATGGGTCATGCACCAAACCATGATTAACAATCGTAAGTCTAGATGAAGGCCATGAATGGAGATGTAGACACAACATAGACACAACATTCTTGTCTTCACTTGGGAAGAAAGAATGTGAGGATTAGGTAATCATCTAGCATCCGATACGCTTTGAGGATGTGTAGGGCATTCAAGAAAAGAGTAGGCAAGAGGACCGATATTCTTTGAGGGCTAGGAACCCAAGATAAGAATAGTCCTAGAAGGTCATACTCGTGAACACCCAGGTGGGTATGTACCTTGAGAGACAATGATGAAGGTGTCTATAAATCATTGGTCTCGCCAGCGTTGTGGCTTATGGTCTCGTAAAGAGATGGAGTTGTTAGTCAAGGCTTTGCACTATGACAATGTTGATGAACATGATGCTATAACAGATGGATTGAAAATCACCAAACACCTTGTAATATTGTGTGAATACCTCCCTAGTTAAGAGGAAGTGTTGGAAAAAATTTAACTAGGTTCGGTCTTCATAAATGTAATTTTGATATTTTTACTTATTCAAGAAAAGAGAATTTAATTTGATAGTATTTGTCAATGATTTTCTTGCTCATTGAAAATAAGACAAGCACATTTTGAAGTGCTTCTAGAGAGAAAGTCAAAATGTAATTATGACGAGACTCTGAGGGCATCCTACATCATGTATGACATCATACAAGGTCATGGGAACACCTCCAAGCATGGTCAAATCCTCTCCTAGCAGCAACGAAGTCTACAAGCAGCAAAATAATAAATAAAAGTGAATTTAAGAGCAAACTGTCAAGTCGGCTTTGAGGACAGTCATGTTGGCTTGAATAGGAGGGACAAACCTCTATTTAAAGAGGTTGTCCAATCCTCAAAAGGATCATCTCGTTCTGAAATCTGCGAGGGAACAAGGAAGAAAAGAAGGTCAATGAAGGAGGAAAAGAAGCCTTGTAAGGGTAGCGAAGGAAAGGAGAAACGAAGACTGTCTATAGGGTGAACCTACAGCCACACGTGTGAAGGGAAAGGGTCTGTCTATGGCTATAGGAGCAGAAAAGTGCAGGTCATCATATGCAATATCTTTGGGTGAAAATTAGGCATACAAGGCCTCTCTCATCAGTGAGGAAGGAAGAAAGGGTCAGCAGGAATAAAAGGATTCTTTTAGGGCTCCTGTTCACATGTGCAGTGAGACAACACTTACAGATTTTACAGCAATTTAAGGCAGCAACATGAATAGCCTCATTCAGATGTATACCTAGGCCTACAAGTATCCAAAGGAAAGCAAAGGAGTCCCTATCTATAACAAAGTAAAGAAGCCCTAATATTCTAAGGTTTCCTAACCTAGAAGACGAAGTGCCAGAAGATGTGACGGAAGTGACAATGCAGAAAGGGGAAGGATTTGACTTATGCTTGGAGGATATCTTAGTCAAGGGTTTAGGGTTTGGCAGTTGTTCAAATAAGAAGCTTCAATAAGAGAAACCTTATAAAGGGTTTTCCTCTCAAGAGTGGAGAGGTTTTGTCCCTGGTAGAGCGCCAAATTCTATGTTCTTATTATTTGGTTTTGATAGCAGTTG
Organism: Pinus taeda; assembly: GCA_000404065.3. NCBI lineage: Eukaryota > Viridiplantae > Streptophyta > Pinopsida > Pinales > Pinaceae > Pinus > Pinus taeda. The sequence goes on along the minus strand of APFE030140737.1, from coordinate 12,764 downwards.
GATGAAGCACACACATATACACTAATAATAAGAAGAAGAAGAATAAGCTAACAAGAAAAGTAGAAAGACTTCACAAATAGTTATCAAGTCTCAGAGAATCATCACAACACTACTTTTCCTTAGATTCCCTAGATTCTCAACTTTCACAAATTGAAAGGGTTGTACATAGCAGATGCAAAGACAATTTTAGGAGGTTGTACAACCCAACAAAAGAGAAGGACGGCCATACAAATTGCTAGGATAGATTCCAGAAATAGCACAAAGCTTTTTAGGACAAGTTTTCATAGGGCTGTAAAGTTGTATGATGCACCAAAAGAACCAAGTTTGGCTGTAATTTTTTTTTGTTTTCTCAATGGGATATTTTCACAATTTGGGAGTGTCTTAGTCAGCTTGGAGTAATTTTAATAAAAAGATGATATTTGAAGGGCATAAATTTCTGTGTATTTTGGAGATTGATTCTCTGTAGATTCTGTTGGTTTTTTATTACCAGTTAAATTTCCAACAAGAAAATTTTACTCTATGAATTGACTAATTTTATCTAAAACCATTTTTCAGTAAGAAAATCATAATGATTTAACTTACATAGATTGCTAGAATAGAGATTTTAACACCTCAGGTTTGTGGAAACCTTGAGGGTAAAAGAAGCATTGCTCTTGTAGCTCTTTGGAGAAAAGACTAGGGTTGTGGAAACCCTTGTGCTACTTGTTATGCTTCTAGAAAAGGAGAAGAGGAGACACCTTGCATACTTACCGAATGCAAGTGTAGGAGTTAGGGAGGATCTTCGATGAAGAAGCCAACATTCATTAGGCATGACTCATAATTAAGAGGAGTTTGTGGCTAGGGTTTTCTTCACTTTTTTAGCTAGGGTTGGAGACCTTGAAACCATACCAGCATGTGAGAAGCTGTGAATATGTTTATATACTTCATCTTTTATATTAATGAAGTGTTTCAGTTGTTTAATTATTGTGCACTTGCAGATTTGACTTTCCATGTTGTCTCCTTGATTGGGTAATTTCCAGCACTTGTTCATGCTGATTTGACTAACATATGGTTGAAATTATTAAGTGATTTAACATATGTATTGTAGATAAGAAGGCAGATTTCCTACAGTAAATTATGTTGCAATAAAATTATTTTAGATCTGTTATATGCGTGAAAAAGTGTGCTCTAAAGGCTGTAACTTTTTGACATTGAAAAGCACTTGTTTGATGTCTTTCTCATACGTTGCTCAGTTATTTTGGACTGCATGAAGTTAATTATTCGCCGCTATATGTGGCTGTACGTAAATAATTCAAATCAATCATAACGCTGAAAGCTCTTGGAGATTAGAAACGGGAAATCTCTACTGAGAGGTGAAATTTCAGATTTACATTAATTGCCCTAAATCAGAAATCTCCACAGTGACCACATTTTATTCAATTCAGGAGGTATTTTATTCTACATTAAGCATTCTAGAGAGTTATTTTGTTAAATATTCTTCATACGGGCATGGATTCTCAAAAGAAGTATATACAAACTTGTTACACTAACAAATGTAGCAATAAAATATTAGAAAAGAGAATAAATATGGTTTTGATTTGAAATTGTGACAAGTTGTTCACTGTTCAATGCTATTGTATTCAATTATAATCACAGTGGAAAACAAATTTCCATCAATCTAACTTTAACATTGTCAGGAGAACTAATTTTTAAGAGCCACGATATGACAAAAGAAAGCATAGTTGTATCAGCAGACAAACAAGTTGAAATGAACTCCTGGGCACTTTTATGTGAAGAGAAGTTGGTTGTGAGAAAATTTCTTATTCCTAAAAGATATAGGTAATTCGTAATGCATATACTTAAGCACCTACTGGAGCAAAAATCAACATCACTCAAAAATAACTGCATATTAAACCAGCACAAATTGGGAGAGAGACAACTATCACAGCATTACGAGAAATAATAATACTAAAACAAGGAAGTTTTTCATTTACAACTGGCAGGAGGCAATCTAATTGCCTTCTTTTATGTAGTACACACTTTTATAAAATAATTAGAAACACAAAGCTCTGGGAGAGAAAAATGTTTGCTATTTCTAGGGTGTAAATTAATTTACATGCAAATTGACCAGCAGGAATGTGCACTGCGTTAGTAAATTGCAAGGTAAGTTGAGAATCGAACTTCATTAGCAGATATTTGCAAGTAGCCAAGCTCTTCCAATGCAACAACTGGGCTGGTGGATACTATCTTGAGTTGCTCAGAGCAACCATAGAAGGGAAAATGCCTTAAGCTGGCATGGTTACGCCTCCACGATTTGCACCTTCAAGTTTTGCCCCTTCCAAGTCCTAGAGCAAGATGCACAAAATAATACTATCAATGAGCTACAAATAAATAAGCTAAATTTAGAATAAGCTACTACACACTGTAAAAAACATGACGTCGGCAAGCTTTTCTTCTACAAACACAAACATAATTGGGATACATGCACATTTGGATCATTTTCTTTCTCTCGTTATTCTGCCTATGACATATCAATTGGACATGAAATCACTCAAGTGGAATTGCAAGTATTTTACTAGAACAGGAGAAATATTTGACATCTGAATTTGTGATTATTAAATAGGAAGAATCAACAATTCGTTTATGTATATAGAAGATAAAATTCATAGCCGTTGAAATAAATTATAATACTCTTGTAGTAGTTGCCACCTGCATGATGAACAACTCTACAACTAAAATTTAATTAAGAGAAATTTGCAGACAACATGTACAAGCTAGAGTGTTATCAGTCTGTCACAGACTGGGGTCTCTGATTGCTTGAACAGTTTGGCAACATGTACTTAAATTTCCAAGAGACCATTCTATGTAATAAATTGGTAGAAACCAAAATAACATAAGAATCAAAATTGATCCTTTAATGATATGTGATACTCGTGAGAAAAAAGAGTCATCAACATTCAAATGGAATATACACTTCAGTTAGAACGTGTTGAATTTCCACGATCTTGGGTCTAGGATAGAATCTTAAAATCTATGTTACCAAACCAAGAATCTCAACAATACTACTTTGCACAGTAGAATATAAACAACAGCAAATCACACATGCACAGGTTATAGACAACTTTTTACATTTTTCAACCCAACTTCGTTATATTAAACAACATATAATACAACAGTCTAGGGCTCCCGTACCAGGGATAATGGCCCTCATACATCCACTAGTACAAGATACAAACTGAGGCTTGGTGTTAGTACATCGACAACCAATTTACCCTCAACAAGATACTCTGACCATCTGGTTGTCGCATGCTCTTTCAGCTCCTCTTGGTCATACCCTGTACTTGCCCAATCCTTCGGCTCCCGATCTGCAGCCTCTACCTCTATCAATGCTCCAAGTCCATCTGGCCACTAGATCTCAACTATCCAACCTTCTCTCTAGTTGATCATTTGTCCATCAACGCATCAACACATCGAGACTCTTGTCAAGTTGTTCAGAACTCCACTTGTGAACAACTCTCAATCTGCCACTGCTGCTCCTCAACTACTCAGGGACTTCAGCCCACCATGGTCTCCCTGCGCTGCTTCGATGAAGACCAACATAGGACACAGGGCTGCCACCTATCACTGCAAGATGTACATCTCCTACGGTGAACACAAGCTAGGGGGATTGCCCATCATCTGTTGTATAAGTCCTTCTCCACACACAAGTCTCGGGCTCCACAAACTACTCTTGGCTAATCAGACCCTTGAACTCAACAATTACCTCTCTCGCAACTACCTTTGTCCATCAAGGTGTTGCACACCGAGCTCCAACTTGGACACTATCACGTTGTTCTCCAATAGACCATAAGTGCCCAATCACGCCCACACTTGGTCCACTATCACACTGACCTCCAATAGTGCACGAGTGACCAAGTCCACGTTGTAGCATTTGCACCTAGTTAAGGCATCCTCACACCTAGGAGACCCTTACACATGGTTGCCAACGGACTTCTCCAAACTGCCCTTTGCTTCTGCAATAAAGGAGCTATTGCACAAATCTAGGCTCCAAACTTCACTATTAAACTACTCACTGGTTGGGCTTCTAATATGCCACGTCAACCCTACCTCCTTGGCTTACACAAGCTGAAACATCTCTTGTTGAAATTTGGTACCGGAGGACAGGTGGTTCCCTTAGGCTTTGATCTTTGGCCTAGGGAAAAGTGTCCAAAAGATTTTAATTGACTATAATTTTTATAAAGTTAAAATCTAATTTAAAAGTGACTTTAAGTGATAAAGTTACTAAGTCTAATTTTAAAGTGACTTTTATAAAGTCAATGAAAAATTAGAAAGGAAAAGTGACTTTGGAAATAAATGACTAAGTGGGTCTTTATTAAAGTTGGGTGAATTAAAAAATAGAAAGTGAGATTTAAATGTGCATTTAATCTCAGCCATTGATCTAAATCTATTTCAGCCATTGGATTTAGAGATCACCCAAAAGTCACTTCGAGTTATATTAAAGGAGGAAAAGGAGGAAAAGATAATTCATTCTTTCATGAGCAGATTGGGAGAAGGAGAGCAAGAGAGCAAGGGAGATTTCTGGACAAGAAGGAGAAAGAGGCAGCAGTTTGGCACACATACCAGGCAGCTCTTCAGCAAAATCAGAACAGCAGAAAGACAAGCAGAACAGCAGCAAGAACAAGCAGAAAAGCTGATTTTTTGCTGAAAACTGAGAAGTTTCCAGGTGGTCCGTTGGGCTGAAAACGGATAAGTTTGCTTGCTGAAAAAATTATTTTGCTGTAATTTTTTGCTGAAATTTTCTTGCTATAAAAAGACATTTTTCAGAAATAAAGAAGAGCTCTCAAACTGGTTTTCCCCAAGAGTTGTAGGGGGTTTTTCCAGGGTCACGTTGACCAAAAATATCAGTGTTTTAATGTGTTTTAATGGCTGTTTATTACTGCTGATTTTTATTTATGCAATTTCCAGCGTTCTGTAAATTTTCCAGAATTTGTGTTTTCAGCAAAATTTATTTTTTCCAGCTTGTTGAATGTATGGTTATGGGAAAGGGCATTTAACTACATGGGAGAAATAAGGAGAAACTGAAAACCGGGGTGGGAAAACAGAAATTTTAACATCTCTGTCCACATTAGGACACCTACATCACTCCATTGCAGGATCTGCTCCTAGTTGAAGTTCCTTCATGCCCAAGACAACTCCAACAAATGGCTCCCAACAAACTACAATGTAGATTGATCCAAATCCAGTCAACTCCTTGACCCAACGCACCTCCAAATGTTGTTGTTCTGAACTTGTTGCAATACTGCAATTATGGGACTGGTTAGGGCACTAACAACCCTTCAAAAGAAGCCCATAATTATTCCTTATGCTACGGTTGTCCTCCAAGGATATGTTTCCCCTTAATGCCGCTCCTTTAGGGTACTTTTCAACCCAAATACAAGAGTTTGTCTCCCTAAAGGTACTGCGGCCCTTACAACACCCTAACTAGGGCTACGATAGCCTCTTGGAAGGATTGTCCACCCTCCAGCAAGCCTCCAAACACCTTCGTTGTCCCTCCCTTGGCTGCGACCTCCAAGAACTGGGCTACGGCCCTCTAGACAGCACTTCCTTTCGGCCAAACAAGCCAGTGTTTATCTCTTCAGGTCTCAGCCTCTCCACCAACAACACTTGACCTCCAAACAACAAACTCGGACCCTTGTTCACCCTTGAAATAGACCTCCAATTCTCGCTGCCCTAGCCTCCCTTGATGCGGCCTCAAAATAGAGATCTTCCTTCCTCCACAAGTTGTCCTCAAGGTATGCGTTGCACTTTTGGATGCTCTTTAAGGCTCTACATCACCCTCGATTTATTCTAAAGAGAGGGGCTCCAAAACGTCATGATCTAGGGGCTTCCACAACTTGTCACATGCCTAAAACTCCTTAGGCCGACTTTGACATACAAGTGTAAACCCATCATTAACCTTCAAAAATTCATATCTCTTGAACGACAGCTCATAATTGGATGATTTTCATTGCATTAGAATCATCTCGCCAAGAGTTATCATCCTCATCCATCACATGTCGAAAACTCATCACGGTTTTAGCCCAAACATCTATGGGTGCAAAACCCCAGGCTTGGGTTCTAAGCCCACAAGCCTACTTGTGGCACTTTGACCTCCAACCCTCGAACACTAGGGCTTGAAGTATTTCCCAAGCTACACAAATCAACAGAACACAACACATCGGGATTGTACCTCTTATAGAAACTGGAATTATCACATATACAAAGTTTTGAAGTAACCCTCTTCAAACTAGGTAACTAAGAAAACACCTAAGACATCTCCCACTAAATCAAGGAAAAACCTGAAACAACTCCCTCTAAATCAGCTAACTGAAAAGCATTTGTCCTTTGACTCAAGAAAATTGAAGTTATATCAAATGAAATGGGCTTTATCTCTAACAGAGTAACCGTAAAGCTCGAAATCTGCAACTTTCCATACTCAAGCCCATACTAAAGAGTTCGTTTGACATACCTAAGAACCCTCTTGGTTGCTTTCCAATGACTTTGATGTGGCTGCTCCATAAACCTGGAAATAAGTCTAATCGAGAAACTCAAATTGCTAGTGGCGCTAATCTATATAAGGCTGCCAACAAGTTCCTGTATAAGGTTTAATCAACCATATCAAAAGTATCAAAGGCTGAATTTTACACCAGTGACCATGAAATTTGGAGTTATTTCACATTCAGTCAGGTGGAATTTCTCCAAACTTTCCCATGCATACTTTCCTTTGGACATAAAGATAAAATTGGATTCCTGCCAAATTTATATTCCTAAGCAGCAATGTACAACACCAATATCAGACATATCAAATGTTAGATATAGATCATCCTTCAACCCGCTTATCACATCATTATTTGCAGTTATTATCAGTGTTACCCACCAAAAAGTGAGTAGCCTGTAGGAGAAATTTTTTGTCCTCTTTGGACAGCCAGCCAGCCAGCAGCCATAATGATCAGCACATAATATGATGTTAAGATCCTCCACTTCTTGCTTCGGTCAGATTTCTCTCCCATTTGGTGATCCTTCTTGAGGGAAGGTGGGTCATCCATCAAAAGGTACTTTAACCATTTTTGCAATCACGTGCTTTCACTTAATGTTATAGGCATGCTAATATGGATCAAGGGGCAAACTAGATAACTGACCGATCTCATTTGTATTCTGTCCCCTCACTTCACCTGGGAGGTTAGTCTTTGACTCTAGTTCAATGGGACCTCCTTTGAAACCTTAGGGTTCTAGAAAGGATACTACTAGGGAAACAATGAAGTAGCAACTTTATATA
>APFE030140734.1:39433-86554 GCA_000404065.3 Pinus taeda | reverse complement strand
AATGATCAAAGTGACATCTAGTATAACCTTGTTCAGACATAAACTTGTCAAATTTTAGATACCACTGCCTTGGAGCCTATTTTAAGCCATACAAGCTCTTCTTCAACCTGTACACTTGTTTCTCCTTCCCTTTTACCTCTTCCTCCAAATCCTCATGGAGAAAGGTTGTCTTTACATCTAACTCCTCAAGATGCAAATCTTCAGTTGCTACTAGATTTAAAATAGTTCTGATTGAATTCATTTTAACAACAGAAGAAAATGCCTCATCAAAGTCTATACCCTTTTTCTGTGAAAACCCCTTCACCACAAGTCTATATTTATACCTTTTTCTACCTCCATCTTCTTCCTTCAACCTGTAAACCCATTTATTTTGTAATGCTATTTTACCTGCAAGCAACCTAACTAAGTCCCAAGTCTGGTTATGTGCTAAGGGCTCTATCTCTTCTTTCATGGCTTGCTCCCACTTCTTCCTAGTTTCTAAGCCCCGAAAATCGGGTCTACAACAAGGGGGATACCCACCCATTCCGGACCTCAAATGCAGCTCCTTTTCTGTTTGGGATGGTGGGTCTGACTAGGGATAATGGGACCAGTTCCCCAATTTGTGTGTGATGATGAGAATTGATATTTCCTTTCCTAAAGATTTCTAAGTGAAATGCTTTTAATCTAGATCTAATTTAAAGCATGCAATTTTATTTTAATGAGCAGAAATATCTAGTTCTAAAACTAACCTAGGATTTAACTTTTCATTTATGCGATCGAAAATAATTTCTAACAACAATTGGTAATAAAAATCATTCAATCGCTGTTAGAAAATAATTCGTTGAAAATAAATTGTTTCGTATAAGAAATTAGCTGAAACAATTGTGAGAAGCGTATCACATCATAAGTCATTCATACATTAAAGCACAAATAGAATAGTCACCACTGCACAAAAGTTCCAAATGATAACTCAAGCATTCAATCCTCCATATATAAATAACTGAACATAAAATATTACGTTGACACATAAGCAGAAATTATTAAGAGATAAAAGTACCATTGATAACAAGTTCTAGTCATGAGATTCAACAATATAGATTTATCTCCTTCTAATTCAATATCTACTAAGAGCACAAAAGTGCATTTCAGTAGTAGACATTAAACACAGATATCAATAGATCTCGTTCCATTCATTCATCAAAACCTCCTCGGAGGGTGTAGAAGTGCATGTTTTGAGGAAATGTTTTTGACAAATTTCAGGACCCCTATATAAATGCATGAGATTCGTTTAAATACTACTAACTAAATACTAAAAATAGTTTATTGCAAAAATATAGGAGGAGGTTTAAATGATCGTCCTCATTTAAGGAAAAAATAAAACTAAAACTGTATCTGGAAATTAACTATCTATGTATATGTTCTCTAAGATCACAAGCATTCAACGTCGGCTTGAGGAGTGTCAGTTGGCCAACCTTCGATTTTAGTTGCCCTGCGAAAACAACATTGTTAAGCACTGGCGCTATTTTCTTGGCAGAGTTTGTAAGGCATTTGAGAGTCATACATTGACTGTGTGGTTTAGCCAAGTACTGCTAGTAAGTGTCCCAATTCAACTTGGTTAACTTCTTGATGGACTCTGCCTTTTCCTTAGCTTTCTGTCTCCATCATGTCTGTAGTTGTTGTACTTTTGGGAGAAATCCCGGAGCGGTCTCTAATATGAGGTTTTCTCTATGCAGGTTTTCATTGACATAGTCAATGATGTTGTTTACCGTTGTCGCTACTTCTTCCGCTACCTGTTTTGCCTTTTTAATCTGTGCGTCCCACTTATTGAAAAGCATTTATTTGTGGGCTTCATTGGTTCTGAGTGAATTTGCTTTCTTTCCTTCCTCCGATTCCTACCAATTCAAATAATCAGAAATTCTTTTGTCAATTAAATCATAGTCATGTCACAAATCCATGATTTGACCTATAATTTTATCACTCATTTCGCAATGGGAACTCCATTGCGATATTCTTTGGCATAGTGCCTCTTGCTATTGCAAAAGTTGATCATTTAAAGCAAGGGCTTCTGAGACAAATTCTGTGATTTTGGGGTCATCTTTATGCAATTCTAGCATAGCCTGTAATTGATTTTCTTTTTCGGACAAATTTCTCTGATACCCCAGCAGCATCTGTTGAAAATTATGTTGTAATTTTTCTAATTTCTCCTCTACTTTTCTGCTGGCACTACCTTGCTGTAGCTGTTGCTGTAAAATTTGGATTTTTTCCTCTTATCCTTAAGTAATTATTGTACTTCGGATGCTTTATCAATTGTAGCAAAAGCATAGGCTCCTGTAACCTAGGATAACTTAGTCAAATTTTCAGTAGGGTCAGTGGTAGGGTCTCGCCAGAGGACATCCAACTGCTCTACCTCGGGTGAGAGCACACTATCCAATTTCCATTTCTTTCTTTGCCTTCTTACCAATGCCTTGTGTTGCGGACTATAAAATACATCTGGAGGAGGAATCTCCTCTATCTTCAACATGATCTCAGAAGATGGGGTTATCGGAATATGCTCTGTTTCTGGAGCATTGCTGACTGTTTCCACGATCATATCTATCATTATCTATACTGTAATCTCAGGGGTCCTCATGTTCTACTCCTCAATATTAATTGATTCATTGAATGTTTCCCACTCTTTATCCAGCTCAGTTCTGACTGGCTTTGGTGGTTGGATGAGGGGAGGGAGAACCTTTACCTATGGTGTAGTCAAGACCTGTTGCTCTGGGCGCTCTTTAGATTTGGCAGTATCTCTAACTGACCCTTCACTTTTATTATGGTCGCTCTCAGGCTGTTTTAGAGCATTCTGGTGATTCTTTCCCAGGCTTAGACCTAGACTTGTCTGTATCCGAACTTCCATTTAAATTGATACTGGGAGTTGTCTCCCTTATTGGTTCTAAGCACAACTTATCCAAGGGAATGTTTGCTAGTCTCCTTTCTTTGTACAGTTTGAATTCCCGGAATTCCGCTGGGGGAAATTGAATTTCAGACATATGCAAAACTTCTTTCAATATACTCTTCTACTAGAAGATATCATCAGAGAGATCATCTTCTTTAGAAAATATTTTTATCTTGACAACCATAGTAAAATTTTTAATGATATCATAGGGGTCAAATTGTCTCCCTGGAAATTTAAATAGTCATAGAATCAACATATTGTTTACTTCTTTGAATGCATGACCCAAATCAAACAGTGAAAAGGCCCCATTGGCCACAAGAAATTGCGGTCAAATGGCTTTCTTCTTGTCTTTCAATTCTTTGCTCATTCCTCACACCCCGCAGATCTGGTAGGCAATTTCTCGAGCCAATAACTTATCAGGTACATATAAGGACAACACATGGGGGGAAGCAATGTTTCCAAATACTCTGACATAAGTGAAAAAATCTTCCCCAAACCATTTTCCAACCTAGAGGATATCAACTTCCACTTCGGGGGAAAATCTTGGGGCATCTTATTATACAACATTCTGTGAAGAGGTAACATGACTCCATGACAAATTCTGTAAAAATACGGGATAAACTTGGAATCCCATAATTCTTTATGGTAAATGTAAATAGACAAGGGATTATGTATAGTCCACTTCCAACCCATTAAAGGAAATTTGGAAACAAAAATGATTGCATCCATAACGTAAGCAACTAAAAAGAAAGGAGGATAAATCCTCTGAGAGGTAGTTCTTTTAGACTGGCAGTTCCAAATGGCTGAGGCTAAATTATCAGAGAATCTCTGAGCCCAATCCATAATAGTGGTATTAGTGGCCGCATCTAATATGGGTAGTCACTTGGATGAAAACTTGTTGATGTCAGGTCTTCCAAATAGTCTACATAGCATAGCAGCAATGTAACAATACAGAGAGGAGAGGGAACTAGTACTGTACATACCGTGTTTGTCCTTTTTCAATGACTCTTCCCTTGATGACCAGTTCTTGATGCACTCCACCAAATCTTTATTTTCTTTGGCGAACTTCTCCACGAACTGTTTGTTGTAGCTTGCCTGCGGCTCTGGTAAACGATACATTAGCCTTAAATCCTGTGGGGTGAATGACCCAATGAGCTCCTGGCTTCGTGACTTGAATTGTCTATCTGTTATATCAGCATTGTCCAATACCCACTTAACCATGTCTGTATATGGAAGTATATTAGGCCTTGCCGCTATTCGGTGTAGGAATGAACATGCAAGTTCAGTAATTGATGCCTCAAATGACCCGTGTGAGTCTATTGTTGATTTAACTTCCATTACTCTGGGGTTTTCTTCTTCGAGCAGACTGTACGTGACTTCCCAAGTGGATATGCTTGCATCTCTAGTATAGGTGGTGTCTATGAATAAGGGCGTCACTTCCTTGTCCTCAGCAACTGGAGCTTTCCCCTTCTTTCCCATTACGCTCTGAACACTGCTACGTATATTATTCTGTTTTCCGCTCCTGCAAGTTTATAAGTAAATAAAGAATAATGATAAGAGATAAGGTGACAGGAAAGCTCTTAATTTTGAAATCATATCAAATATATCACCCTACGTGAAATAACCTTTCGATTAGATCTAAATCTTATCTCATAAATGATGATAAAAAAACCACTAAATTGACATTAATGCCCATAACTTGGTATTGGATTATGAGAAATATTTTATTGAATAATGAACCCTGCTGATTTGCGAGAAAACGATTTTGAGATTTGCTTTGCAATATCGCAGATCGCAATATTGCTAATCCTTTTCGTTAATAATAATTTATTTCCTTACGCAATAGTGAGGTGCAATTTGTGAGATGCTTTATCGCATATCATAGGATCGAGATGTTTCATCGTAAGTGGTACTTGCGGCATTAAAAATCTGTGATGTGCGATAAGTCTTTAAGGCGTGCGATCTCGCATCGAGTTGTCGCAATTTTGAAATTTTGCTTATATGATGTCTTTTATTACCTTTTGTGATGCGATGATTTATTGTTAAGAGAACGATTTTATTCGGAACTTATCATAAAACTTAAGTTTTTGGGTTTTGCAGGAGTTTTCCTAGGTTTATGATAGTGTGTTTTATTCAAAGGGAAATATAAGTGCTAATTTTTATTTTTTTTAGAAGGGTCCCCATTTATTTTAGTCTTATTATTAATACTAAAATAAAAGGGGGGTTGTTACTGGCCACAACACTACCTACACTACTTCTTCATAACATTTTGCTTCACCAGGATCAGTCAACAATACATAATATAATGAAGGAGAGTATCGTTTAGGGGTCTACTTATCCTGGTAGATATTCTAACACCACTTTCAGGCGTTTGAGGTGCTTGTTGTTGTTGTGGTTGTTGTTGTTGTTCTGGCTGTTGATCATTATGATTTTTAAGCACCTTCACTTTTTCTGTGATCTCATCAAGCACTGTGTATTCTCTGTTTTCTTTTTCCTGTTTCTTTTCCTGCAGCTGATCCTTATACAAAACATTTTCATTGAGTATGACATCTCTGCTCCTAATGATTTTGTGTTTTTCATAATCATAAAAGTGATAACAAAAATCATTAACACCATATCTAATAAAGGTACATTTCTTTGATTTTGACTCAACCTTTGTTCTATTTTATTTATTAATGTGGACTAAGGATTCACAACCAAAAGTCTTTAAAAATGAGTAGTTTACCTTTTTACCTATCCATGCCTCCTTTGGAATACCACCATCCAAGGAATTTTAAGGCCCTCTATTTATTAGATAAAATTCAGTATCTACAGCATCTGCCTAAAATTGTAAAGGCAATCCTGCATGCAATCTCATGCACCTTGCACGCTCCATGATTGTCCTGTTCATCCTTTCTAACACACCATTTTTTCCTTGTGGTGTTCTTGGAACTGGCTTCTCTCTGTGAATTCCATTCTCTTGAATAGTACTATCAAACTCTTTGTTGTAATATTCACTCCATTGTCTGATCTGAGACACTTCAACCTCTTCTCCGTCTCATTTTCAACCAAAAGCTTTCCATTTCTTGAAAGTATCAAATACATCAAATTTATTTCAAATACAATAAATCCAGGTTTTTCTAGTTGCATCATCAATAAAAGTAACATAATAACGAGAGACACCAAGAGATGATACTTGAGCAGGTCCCCATACATATGTATGCACAACCTCTATTTTTTTGGTCTTATTTTCTTTCCCAACTCTGAGGAATCTGACTCACTTTTGTTTTTCGTAAACACAATTCTCACAGAATTTTAAATTAACATGCTTCAAACCTGGCAACAAATTTCTGCAGTGAAGAATCTGCATCCCCTTCTCACTCATGTGCTCGTGCCTATGATGCCACAATGCCATATCTTCTCCTATAGAGGTTAAATCATTAAAAAAATTAGAGATACTATTGCATAAATACAATGTACCAACTTTTTCTCCTTTTGCTATTACTAGGATCCTTTAGTGACCTTCTAGGTTTTATCTATAAAAGTAGTCACACAGCCTTCACCTCCCAATTGCCTTGCTGAAATTGGATTTTTATTCAAATCTAGAACATGCCTTACCTCCTTCAATAGCCATTGATTTCCATTCCATTGTTTTATGAAAACTGTACCCACTCTAATGATTTTACAGGGTTTATCATCACCCAATCAAACCTGTCAAAAATCTCCTTGAACATAATCATGAAAATGTTTCCTATCAAGTGTGGCATGGAATGAGGCCCCTAAATCTACCACCCAGGCATCAATAATATTTTCTAATGAAAGAATCAAAGCATCTTGCAACACATCACCTGTCACATTCACTTCATGATTGTTTTCTTGTTGCGTGTCTCCTTCTTTTCCCTTCCAAGCCTGCAGTATTTCTTCAGGTGTCCTTTCTTCCTATATTTCTAGCACACTATCCTTGATTTGGACTTGGATTTGCCTTTCCTTGACTTACTGTGATATCCTGGGCTCTTTTCTCTTTCCATTTTTTCTTCCCTTGGTCTTTCCAGTCAAAGCATTACTTGATGTTTCACTCGAGCTTTTTCATTGCATTTCCTCACTAAGGATTGTACTGTCAACATCATCAAACTTTAAAGAACTAGATCTAGAGATAGAGTTACTAATGGCCATAACTAAACCATTCCAACTTTCTGGCAATGATCATAGAAATAACAAAGCCCTAACTTTATCATCAAAATTTACATCTACAGAACTTAACTGACTAGTAACCATATTAAATTCATTTAAATGATCAACAACAGATCCACCTTCTGAAATATTCATATTAAATAAATGCTTCATAAGAAATACCTTATTTGAGGCTAAGGGTTTTTCATATAGTTTGGCCAACGCTGACATTAAACCCTCTGATGTCGTTTCCTTTGAAATATTAAAGGCTACCGACACCGCTAGACAAAACCGTATTGTTCCAAGTGCCTTTCTGTCGAGAATATCCCATTCTATGTTTGTCATACTCGTCGGCTTCTTTGTCTTTCTGCTCAATGGTTGGTATAGATCTTTCTGGTACAAATAATCTTCCATCTATATCTTCCATAGCTGGTAGTTTTGTTCATTAAATTTTTTGACCCTAAACCTACCATCTTTCGCCATTGCTCCCACTCGAACCAGGAACTCTTTTCTCCTGCAAGTTGATCATCCAATTAGACCTTCGGCTCTTATTATTACCAATTGTTAGAAAATTATATATTACTAAGCAATGGAACAGATAAAATATATTGCAAAAATATAAACACAGAAAACACATAAAACAGGAGAGACACAGATATACATGGTTCACCCAATTTGGGCTATGTCCATGGGAAACATCCAATCCTTCCTTTTATATTATCCAACAAATTGAAGAGATACAACCTACAACAGATCAGTTGTAATTCCCTCTTCGATATCACACATTATCCTCTCTCTTTCTCACTTAGAATATAGATATACATAGACGTAATACAATTCCCTCATATATAGTGAGGGGTTGCATTCTAGGACAAAAAACCCTAAATTAAGCATAACTTCTACTGTCAGATCTCTGCCTAATGAATGGCCCAGATTGACTATGAAATTACAACTTTTTTCAAGGCAATTTTACATCTATTTTTAGCTTTTGGGGCACTTCCCCCGATCCCTTGTCAAGGGAGGGGCTCCTAAAGATCGCTGCCACCCCCACCGGACCCCCCTTGCAACACAAATATTACGAGCGGTGTTGCCGCCACATTACGAACTGGGGTCCAATGCGGTGATACCTCCGAATAAAGAAGATAATTAGGCTCCACACCCAACAGCTTGGTGTTGGACCTTGAGATAATATGGCTACGAAAAACCATGATTTTGACCATAAATAATCCAATTGTGTATATTTTGACGTAAAAGGATTCTTAGGGCTCCATTCCATCAAATCCGTACTTTGTACAACGCGTCAAAGGCTCTATTAGAGTTGTAAATCTGTTTACCTGGGAGAAACATTTTCAATGAACAGTATTTGATGTATATTTAATGTGTAGAGATAAATAATACTTATAAATTGTCTCCTGAGATAGCTAAATCAATATTTTTGTACTCAAAATATAACAATTTTAGGCATGCCATAATATCATTTTGGGTATATGATAAAAACAAAAAATACATTGCATTCCTCAACTTTTCCTAGTTAATGCTCCACTATTTATTACCTTCAAAGAATTGGTATTAAGTAAAACCATACATTTTAGATAAAATAGATTACCTCTCATGTGGTTCTATTCTTTGAAACTTTGTAGTGTGAAAAGTATAGAAATTCATCTCCACTTTCACCAAGCATTGTTTTGCATAAAAAAAATCTAATTAAATATATGAAATTGTAGACAATTAAAAGATAAACTGACCAGACACCCCAAAATGTTTATTCATAATTTTGTGCTAGCATAATAGGGAAATAATAGGGCCAGTCCAAATTACATACTATGGTACAAATCATTATTTTCAAAAAAATTATTATTGATATTATTCCAATGGAAGTCACTAGGCCGAACTGCATAGAAGACCATTCAAGTTTCAACAATGATTCATGTGTGTTTTCTACTAGTAACATTGAACATATCTCATGTCCAATATGTACTTACTGGTGAGTTGTGATAATTAGTAAGACACAGCAATTGACATGTCACATACTGGTAGACATGCAAATTTTCATTGTAGTGGAATGTTCTTAATCACTAGAGCTAGCATTTGAAAAAATAAATAATAAGCAGTTCAAAATTTTACACCTCTCAAGAAAAAATCTACATGCCTGTGTATACTGGAATATTTGATTTAACCACCAGTGTTGTTGAAATAAATAAATGATGCCTTCCTTACATGAAAATTTCAACAATCCCTTTGGAAAAGAGAACCCCACCACCACCACTATTGTTTCCAACGCACTCATTGAACTCAAAATTGCACTTTTTTTACAAAGAAATATGTTGTGGCAACTTAATTCCAAAGTTGATTTCCTTCATAAGGGAACCCATTGGAAGAGATTTTTATATTTACTATGTATATTGAATATCACCAAGGGAGATGTGCAATATGATCTAATTGGAAGATTATAATCCATCACAATTCCAAGACAAGACTCAAATTATGATCCATGATTCAATCACTTAATATTACATATGAATCATTCATTGAGGCTTGGGAAACTTGCTATTAGAAAGAACATTTTATATGCATCTACAAAATGCAGGTAGTGATTCAAGTCACAATATATATAGTTAAAATCAACCCATTTTCCAAAAATATCCAAATCCTAAGGAATTTAGCAACAAACATCAAATATATAGATTTCTCTAGAATAAGGAGTCTTCTCTCAACGATTCTTTTGAGGAACAAACTTGCGCATTGCATAGCTTAGTGGCTTCCACTTAAAGTAGGGAAATTTGTTAAAATGCATAAAAAGGGAATTAAAAACATTAACAAAAACTTCATATAAAAAGCATACAACACACACATCATAAACCTATAATAAACGCAAAAATTAGAATATCATATCTCAAAAAGATTTCACACCTTTCATTTCTTATATGTTGCATCAAGTATGCCTCCAAGAATTTGTAGAATAAATACCATATCTAGATATATGGATCAAAACGTGATTCATCATAGCTACATTCACAAAGAAGCAAGTTTTAACTTTTAGTCCAACATATGGAAATTAAGATTCCCTCAACAAATTTATTGAGGCTCAGAAAGTATACAACACCTACAAGTAAGCTTCCTGTTAACCCTATAACCTGACTCGAGTAAGTGTTAAATTCCATATCCATACTTGGTTGTGGAATTCCAGATGTTATAGTCATTTGGTTCTATGCTGGCAGTTGCAACCCATAAGAATATTGTGTGCCTCTAGCTAGCCAAGGCATTCCACAAGTGATGTAGCAAAATCCAGAAGATCTATAGTAATACCCGAACAACAATTACACAAGCTCTTCAATTATTTATAGGTCATTTGTTTAAAAAATGCTAGAGATTTAATTTATGTTATTAATTACCTTCTTTCCCAAACGTTGAACTTGTACAAAATGTTTTGCACCCTCTTGTCCGTCGGTCCAATAAATGAGTCTAGTACCCCCATTGTAATAGACCATGTGACAAATAGATATGGAAAAATGTTTTGAAGAATGATGTTTCCTACACTCCATGAGACTTTTTCCAATACATATCCGGTGTTGTGATTTTATGTGACAAAGTGCGACATGTGATCAGGCCTTTGTCGCCTATTTTCAAGATTTTCAACAAGCCCAAGAAAAAGTATGGAAAAATATGTACATTTGCTATGGAGAAAATGTCCCCTCTAGCACCTCTAAGTAGTCCATATGATGTTGCAACCTTCATAAAGGAAGAAGAACCTATTAATCTCCAAATATGTTTATGACATTATGATTATAAAATAACACATGCACTACAAGGGAATAGTTTTGTTCCATTTAACATAACCTACTTTTGAGAGAAACATTAAATACACAACCAATATCATTTTGGGTGTTTGGTTGTCCTCAACCTCAACCTTTGTCCATGTTCCATATTATTAATTCAAAGTCTAAACATAAAAATGAAGTCCTAACCATAGGAAAAACATACATAAAATAGAAATTCAATTAGTGGTGTGGTAAGTAGAAAAAAGGGAAAGCTTGAAATTAGCTAGCATATTTATCAGTAGATATCTACATTGTAGAAAAATTATGTTCAAACATTGAACAATTGTAACAAAAACATTGTGAAAGTGCACTTTTGTGCCAATAATTGACCCATAAAACTACAATTGATTCAAATTCCATGCATGGGGGCAATCAATGAGTAATATTTTTCTTTATTTTCTTTGGTTCAATGTCAATTCATACCACAACAATCTATATCAAGTTTAAACAAACTAAATTATTATGGCTAGGGGTCCATTGTCATACATCACTTTGGCATATGGCTAGGCTGTGACCTATGGCTAGGATGTGACCTTAGATTTTTGTTGTTCACCTTGAGCAGATATTTTTTTACATTCAGGAATAGGATATGGAGAAGAATCTAACCAAGGTTGTTGCAAGGAATGCCTAATTTTAGTCATGACATAGGAGAACTGAGATGGTGCTAGACTAGGAGGCAGTGGACGATATGAATGTTGAGTATAAGAGACATTAGTATTACTTATTTGAAAATGTTGGACATGAGGTGCGTCATGAGGGATTCTAGTTATGCTGTTCTGTAAAAGATCAAAATGCCTTGTAGAATTGAAAGATGCAATATTTTGGCTAGGATGTATCTAAGATTATGGAAATCCTATAGAACTATAAGAACAAACACTATTGCATTATTGACAACTTGTCTAGATTGTTGATTATTTCCAGATAAGAGATGAAGTTGAGAGTCATGTTCACAACCACAAGCAACCATTATATATTCCATGAAATATAAAATACAATAGAACTTAGTTTCATACACCATGAAATTAGCATAAAATGCATGATCGAAGTAAACACTTACATTTAAAGGTGCAACATATGACTAGGGAAAGGGTGGTGGGAAAATAATGGGAGAAGTTGGCAGAGGAGGGGGGGGGGAGAACTGGGTGGTGGTGGAGGTGGGGATGTAGGTGTATCATTGGGAAAGGGGGGAGGAGGGAAAAGGTTACTGTGCTTTGGAGGTAAGGAGAATTGATCAACCTCTTATGCTCTAATTGGTGGCATATAATGACATATACAACTGGTTGAATCATATTCTTCTAGTGGGGAGGCATCTTTCGTTTCAATGTCACAATCAACATCCTCCAAGATGTTCCAATGTCTTTTCATAGGATCAAAAAAGCTCTCTGTTGGATCTTCTTGCACTTTAACATCTTCAATGGGTGAATTGTTCTCGTCTTTCTTCAAGTCATTTGCACTTGATTCATCGTCATCTTAAAATATATGTGGTATTAAGAAGCCTGGTAACTAAAAGGTTGTATTATTGAAAGAACAAAACAAATTATATTAGAATGGACCCTAAGCATAAAAAATGAGATTAAATTATGTTAGATAAATATAATATGATTACCTGCAATATTCATCAAGCACCCCTTCAATTTCCCTCAATGGGTTATCAACAACTCGTTGTACTCTAGAGGGACACCTTGATGAGACAACACCAACTTTATGATCATTTGAAGATTTAATTTAATTCATGTAAGGATGAAAAATAGGTACTAGAAGAATTATTCATTCAAGCCAAAGCCTCAAAACCTTGAAAGAGATAACCAACAAGTGAAAATACTGCAGATAAAAATGCTAAGATACAAAGCATTTTGATGATGTGATATTCTTATCTTAAGAAAATAACAACCGTTCTCACATGCAATACTACCTTGTGGAGCAGTTGCACCAAAAAAGCATGGAAGAGAACTCTGCACAACAATACATGTCACCAAATAGAATTATAGAACACAATACTTCACATAGTTAGATTCTCATAAATATAGAATCTTAATAATGTTTTCAGCAAAGGCTTATATTCATGAAAAATAAAATTATCCTCATGAGGTACATTGATATTCATAATGAAAAACTAATATAACTTCATTTACAATGTGAGGGCCTTTCTGCGTGTGTTAACATTGAGTTATTGAATCCACCAAAAAGAACAAGTCTATCATCCAATGGAAACTCGCTTCATTTTCCAGCCTATGAACAATAAGGCTCTACACCATGCACCATACACCATAACATCATATATCTAATAATATATCATATCTCTTGACATTCAAACTCATAAATATTAAATAAGATTATGATAAAATGTTTAAAAATTGTTTAGATCCCCACTTGTAATGTAACAATTATAATAAATTATGTTTCCTTAGAAAAGAATGACTAGTTGTCAAATAACCTTCCAAAAGATGGAAATTTAATAACTGATTAATGAACATCCTATTCTTTGACTAAAAAAATTAGAAATCTCGACCTGGTATAAACTAAACTTTGTTGAAACACTTTTATCAAAAGATCTACCAAGATCAGATGTGTATCTTCTAGCCTTCCTTGGAACCCTTGTCACCAAATCACTGAGAAGATCACTAATTTTCCATCTACACTCAAAGAACTTCAAGGTGGAACCATCTTTCCATTTTCTTGCTTCGAAATATGCTTACCCCAACTGAACCAACCATTTCTTCTCTTCCTTGACCTCCTTAACTCCTTTGGCCTCAACATCCCCATTATGTTTGGCACCAGATAAAAAACCCACGTTGTGCCTCTCTTCCCTATGAAATAATTCCTCCCTCCCATAACAGTTATGGTAGTGTCCAACATCCAATCCCTCATCCCCCAACATCCCTTCATCCCCAATTTCCAAATGATTCATCTTCAAGGAATTATTTAACTACCTCTTCTCCTCCTCTATCAACAACCCTGCATAATCCTCCTCATTCTCATCTCTCTCATTATCAACAATATAGGTATCCCCTGCAGAGGATGCAAATAGTTCCTCATCAGTCATTTCCCTAGGAACCTGCCTAGACTTCACATTAGGCATCACATGGTGCATATCATAGATATTGGCCTTCCAAGGGTTGACCATCTCAATATTCTCCTGCATTCTCCATGTGATCTGAGGAACAAACTCAGCCTAAGTGGCATTAATTCCAGGCCTGTACATAGTTGTCTACAACATCATAACAACTTCTTGCGTAATCTTGACATCAAAATGATGAGCCTTGACACTATCTAATGTATTCATTATTTCCTTATCCTTGTGGAACAACACACAAAGAGCAAAGTGAAACCCTCCCATCCCCAACAAACAAAAACCTCTAATATGATCTTTGAATCTTAAAACCATCAAAACCTGCAAACATCATATCTACCCTCAAATTAGACCCTATTTTCCATATCTTTAAAGTATTCGAAGGCACAATGTGGCAAATGAAGGGTATCACAGAAATCTCAAAATCAAATGTGATCTCCGTATAAAAATCCTACATTCGCTTCATGGTAGCCATGACCTTGGGTAACCTCCAACACCATTTCGCCCGGGAAATGGGCTAATAATGCCTCATAATCCCTCTTCCCATGCACACACTACTTATTGGAAGGCACTCTAGCCCTAATTGTTTTGCAAACTTCAATCTATGCCTGGGACCATGAGTATCTAAGCAGCTTAGGCATCCCCCATTTGCACGGCTAGGTGTAGTGTCATCTCACACTCGGGCACATCCTATCTGTCCATAATGCTAGAAATCACTTTCGTCCGCTGCATCTCTAGATTGACTCTGATTCCGTCTTGATTTCCTCGACGTTCCCAAGCTTCAGGAGCCTTGAAATTATCTAGTGAAGTGTAGTGTAGTCCCTCCTGACAACAACGTTGCGCATAGGACTGTGGGCATATTTGAAATGTTGTTTGCATAATTTCCTCACCACTGAAGGAATTGTTTGAGTTTTCTTGCTCTGAGGTGGTTTGAGTCCAAAGCAGGTGCAAACCATGGACAACAAAAATCAATGCTCGATGGAGCTATGTGAAAAAAGAAGTTGTGAAACCCTGCTCTGCCCAAGGTTCGAATAGGTATCTCAAGTGATGGAGGGGATTCATAGCCAACCTTATTTTATTGATACCATGACATGTACAAATTTATGGTGTTGGGCACGATGACCCAAAAAACATTACTTGAAAAATAACTACATGGGCACACATGCCACATAACAAAATATCTGGCTCACCAGCCTAAAAGTCAAAGGTATCCAACTCAACAACCTAATAAAAAAATACATAAATTTACATCGTCAAACAGGTGGGGGTATTACAGGTGCCAACTTGAACTCTTTCCCAATTAATTGTGGCTTGAGTAATAGGGATATGCACCACTAATATCCTCCCTATGTGTCTAGACATCCAAATTGTTTCGCCACCTTATCTCCCATTCCCCTCACTACTACAATGTTGATCTGCAGAGCCAATTCTACCACCTTTAATGCCATCTCTAAAAGGATTGTCTTGGGCTTGGTGCGTGAAGCATGCTTGACACACATCCTTAATACCTTTAACAAGTGGATGAGTGTGGTTGATCCCCTTCACTCCCAACTGTCCCACCATTAATCACCCCCATTGGAGAAAAATTAATATGTGATATTTGAAACTATTCATAATAATAAAAAAAAATCAATGTCCTTCATCAATAAAATATTTTAATATGCGCAATTAAGTAATATTGGCATATACTTAAAAACTATGTATATATATCATATAAAGCAATTGAAAAAAACAATCTTTTATGGTTAAAACCTTTGAAGTAGTCTCACTATTTTACATTTTGGTCATTTTTAAATATATCTTTTTTGTCAAATTTCCCCAAAATCCTTTAAAGTTTTTTTTGGACATACAAGTTATGTACTCTATATAGCATTCAAAAATACAATTTAAACAATGAAAAATTACTAATATATATATATATATATATATATATATATATAAGAGAGAGAAGAGAGAGAGAGAGAGAGAGAGAGAGAGAGAGAGAGAGAGAGATTTAAAAATTTTCACCCTAAAAGAGGTTTGCAACTTGAAGAGATTTGATCCTCTCGATGCATGCTAAATATATGCTTAAGATGGATCTACACTAGTGTTATGTTATGTGATATTATGTTATGTAAACATTTTGACTCGGTCAAATTATATTAAAAAAATAAAAATAAATAAAATAAATAATTATAGTTTTTGATCTAAGACTTTTGTGATCCATAATAAACATTCTAAAATTTCATTCGGATTAATCACAACAACATTATTTCGAGGGTTTGAAATGTCAACTAACAAATATTTTTGTTGTGATTAATCTGAAATAAATTTCAAAATAATTATAATTATTAATTAAAACATTTTGACTTGATCAAATTACATAAAAACCAGCCTAGATCCATCCTAATTCTGGATCTGTCAAGTGTCGAGAGGGATCAAATCTCTTGAGGTGAAAACCTCGTTTTTTGAGTGCAAAACTTGAGGAAAGGTTCGCACCTCAAGATATTTGATCCCTCTCAACACTTGATAGATTCAGAGTTAAGATGGATCTAGGTTGGTTTAAGTCGTGTGCGGCCAAGGAAAATCTATTGGAGGCCTGATTAATTTGATCAATAATATGTAAATACATCTAATATTAGTATAATCATTTTAAATATGCTAAATATGTTTGAGATTAATCTGGTCATTTTAATTTTAAATTTTTTTAGTTACTTCAGTTTGTTGAGATGATAAATATTGTTAATAACTTTAATGATGAAATAAATTTTTTGAATGTAAAGTGATAATGTATTAGTGTTTAATGATAGAAAACATGAATAATAAGAATATAGTCAATTACAAATAGTCTTCACTGTGATCAATGTCAAACTATTTTATTCTACTATTCTTATTGTCACCCTTGTTAATTTTGTCATCTTTTCATATCAATTATATGAAAAGGACAGTTGAAATCGTAAACCATTTAAATCTTTAGCCCGAGCTATTGTAGTAAACATCATATATTGTCTCTCTCACTCTCCAATATTAATAGGTCGGATTACTATAACAAAAAAAAATGTGTATTGGCAATAAGCTTTTGTGCTTACACTGAAATCAATGCATATCGTTAATTCAATCACTTTAAAATTAATGTACCATCATGCATCCAATTACATCAAATTAGAAATCAACATCTTCACTTAAATAAATGCATCTACGACAAGAAATCAAATAAGATTAGAAAACAAATTCTACACTGAAATCAATGCATCCAATGCAAAAAATCAAATAGGATTAGAAATCAACATCTACAATGAAAAGTCAATCAATCTAGTGCAAGTAAGCAAGGAGAATTAGAAACCAACATCTACATTGAAATCAATTCATTTAGTGCAAGCAATCAAATAGGATTAGAAATGACCATCTACAATGAAATAAATGCATTTAGTGCAAACAATAAAATAGGATTAGAAATCATCTACATTGAAATAAATGCATCGAGTGCAAGTAATCAAATATAATTAGAAATCAACATCTACATTGAAATCAATCCATCTAGTGCAAGCAATCAAATAGGATTAGAAATAACCATCTACAGTGAAATCAATGCATTTAGTGTAAGCAATCAAATAGGATTAGAAATAATATACATTGAAATCAATGCATCTAGTGCAAGAAATCAAATATCATTATAAATCAACATCCACACTAAAATCAATGCATCTAGTGAAAGCAATCAAATAGGATTAGAAATCACCATCTACACTGAAATCAATGCATCTAGTGCAAGAAATATTATTCCCTCTCTCCCCCCTCCACCTATATCTATATCTCCCTCCATCTCTCCTTTGTCTCTCTATCTCACCCCTCCAAACACACATGCTCTCTTACTCCATATCTATCAATCTCTTTGTCCCTCCCTCCCTCTCTCCATCTCTCTCTTCTTCACTCTATTCACGTTCCATCAATATATCTATCTCCCTCTGTCTCTCTATATCACCTCCAAAACATACACTCTCTTTCTCCAATCGATCTATCTATCCCTCCATCCTCTTCTCCCCCCCTCTCTATTCCCCTTCCCTCCCTCTCTCTCATTTCTCTCTCTCTTTCCTCCTACTCTCCTCTGTCCCTGGAGTCTCCATATTCCTTATCACTCCCTCTCTCTCTCTCTCTCTCTCTCCACCTTTCTCTCTCTATGAATTACTTCTTATCTTCTTCTCTCTCCCCCTCCAACTTCATCTCTCTTCCCCCCTCTCTCTCTCTCTCTCCAACTCTATTATTATATCCCTCCCTCTGTACTTCTCTCTCCTTCTCTCCATCTCCCTGTCTTTGTCTCTTTACCTCACCCCCAAACACACACACAGACTCTCTCCATATCTCCTTTGTCCCTCCCTCTCTCTGAACTTCTCACTCTCTATTTATTTATTCTTCTCTCCACCTCCCCTCCAACTACATCTCTCTATACCTCCGTCTCTCCTCCTCTCTCTCATCCTTCCTCTCTTCCCCCACCACTTTATTTCTCTCTCTCTCTCTCTCTCCCTCCAATCCTCTCTTCCCCTCCCTCTTTCTCTCTCTCTTTGCCCTCCAATCCTCTTTCTCTCTCTCTCTTGTCCCTCCAACCCTCTCTCTCTCTCTCTCTCCAACTATGTTACTATATCCCTCCCTCTCTCCTTCTCTCCCCCCTTTTCTCCATCTCTCCTTCTTTGTCTCTTTATCTCACCCCTAAACATACACACTCTCTCTCCATCTCTCCCTTGTCACTCTCTCTCTCTCTCTCTCTCCACTTATCTATATATATTTCTTCTTCCCTCCTTCTCCCCCCCTGTAACTCCATCTCTCTGTCCCTCCCTCTCTCCTCCTCTCTCTCAAGTCACCTCTCTCATCCTTCTTCTCTCCCTTTCTCTCCTACATCCCTCTCTCTTGCCCCATCTCTCTCTCTCTCTCTACCCTCCAATCCTCTCACTATCTCCCTCCCACTCTCTTTCTCTCTCTCTCCCCTCCATCTTTATGTCTCCCTCTCGCTCTCTTACCCTTATCTACCTCTCCCGCTCCTCTCCCTCTCTCTCCCTTCATTCTTCCTCTCCCCTCTCCTTTAGTTTATCCACGTCTCTCCCTTGTCACTCTCCTTATCTCTCTACCTCTATCACTCTATGTATTTGTTCTTCCTTCCCATATATATCTAGAGTAATATATATTTTAATATATTATAATATTATAATATAACAATTTATATTGTTTTATTCCAAGTTATTTAATTTTAATAATTTTAATGTATAATATTTATATATATAGATTTAATAATAATTAAGTATGAATATTTTTTATTATTATTAGGTTAGTAATGTTTTTTTGATGGTATAATAATATTTTGATTTGGTATTTGGCCCATGGTATTTAGTCCATAGATATTTAAATAGTATTGGCTCTTAGGCTACACTAAAAAAACTATTTTTTGAGTTTTCTTTAATATAAGAGTTTTCTCGAGTAAATATAAAAATATCTTCTATTTATATCATACGTCTAGTTTTATATATATTATATTTTTTATATATTGTATATATATATATAATATATATATTTAATTTATTTTATATAATATATTTTATTTATTTTACCTACTCCTCTGGAGTAATATAAAATAAGTTTTATTTATCTTTATATTTTAAATTTATATTGTGTTTACACATAACAATAATTATATTGATTTTTAAAAATGGCCAAAACTAGATTAAAAATGTTAAATATTAAACATTACATGTTAAATGTTTACGTTTACATGAGATCTACCCCCATTGTTAAATGTTTAAGTTTACATTTACATTTACATTTACATTTACATTTACATTTAAGTGAGATCTACCCGCATACCTCATATTGCGCTGTAAAGCACAATAAAAATAAAACAAAATAAATAACTATAATAATTAGTTATTAAAGCAACCTATATCCATCTAACTATGGATCTATGAAGTGTCGCCCTCTCCAGGCGCAAATCTTTCCTCAAATTTTGCATTCAAAAAAAAAATTTGCATATTGAGAAATTTGATCCTTCTTGATGTGAAATAGATACGATATTTTTGTTATTCTATTAATTCCTGACAATTTTTTCCCTATAAATATCTCTCAAACAAACTTTATTTGTGTCATAAACAGAGTTAAAGTAAAAAAATAATATTTTAAAAATAAAATAAATAGTTTTATAATTTTATTTAAAAAATACTTTTATTATATATATATAAATTTTAAATTTACTCTCTAACCAAAAATTACAATTAAAAATATACTTCAACAAAAAGTTCATTTCAATAACCAAAAAAGTGTCAACCAAACTCACAAACGGAGAGAATCTTCGTAAGTCTCTAGAGAGTCTAGAAAATTGTAACCCGACGTTGGAACAGATAGAATCTTCCCCAGTCTTCAGAATTTCTAGAAAATAGTAACCCGACGTTCATGCCGACGATTTCGGTGAAGAAAGAAAGGGCACTGGACCCTGCGACTGACCCCACGACCAGAGCCGTGCACGTCTCCAAGTCTAACAGGTAATACCAAGCATGCGATGGAATATTTCACATTGCACAGCAGCAAAACCGATTCTTCATTTTATATTTCTCTCATCGCCACTGTAGAGGGACCTCTTAAAATATTGATTATATTTGTATGCGCCATAGACTTGGAATTGGTAAGGTACACACCTCGAAAATATGTGCACATTTCATGATTGGGATTGGGAAGGTACACACCTCGGAAATATGTGCACATTTCATTATCATGGCCATGCCTGCCTGCTTTACAATACACTATTACTAATGGAGTTAGTTTTTAAATAGATTTTTTGGAAGTTTTTTTGGTGGGTTTTTCTGGTCAGAATTTGGCAGCAATTTATTGGAATCGCAAGTTTGAAATACTATTTTAAATAATACAAATCAAGATTTAACTTCAATTTTTTCCCCGGATTCCGTCACCAAAATCTCCATTACTAACTAATTTACATCTAAGCCAATGGTTTTTAGTTCGAGTGATTGAGATTGTGATTTGTTATTTTATTTATTTAAATTCAAATTTCTAAAAAAACGTTTTAATTAATATTAATTAAATTTGAAAATAAAAAACAAAAATCATTATTTAAACTAAAAAACAAAAAAACACTAATCTACATCGAAATGATATTTACATAATTAATTAACACTAATTTTAATTTCATTTTTCTATCTTGACTAAGCAATCCATGCCCAACATAATTCTGACATCCTTTTTTCTATTTGACTAAGGAATACATACCCAACAAAATTCTGACATCTCTTGTGAATCATTGATTCCTTGCTCGTATGTTATGGTACTTCCAAGATAAAAGCATAGCAATTATCATTTGTCCACACACTATAATGATGCCCCATTGTGCAAGTCTATTAAAGTATGACATATTTTCTTTTGCTCAAATTTATTTAAGGGCATGTGCGGAGGTCCACACACAACCACTTATGTAAATGGCATGGGAGTTTTCGTGTCTAAGCTGAGTTCCATACCATTAGAGAGTTGGCACATATGGCAAGGCACCTTAACCTATGAAAGGGGTTAACAGGTGGCCTTAACATAGGATTTGCGGTAACACCAATATGTGTTGGCACTTGCCAGGGTCATAATGGGCTGTACTTGGAAATGTTCAGATATATGTTTGTAGAGAAGATTTGACATATCATAATGGAGGGAGGGATGTTCTAGGGTTTTTGAAATAGATTGGTCTTATTATTATTCATTTTTTACATTGTGTGTAATTTAACTCAATGTCATTAGAACTGTAATGGTTATTTAATTGTTCAAATCCAAAAAAAAAAATTACCATATGAAAATAACCCAAATAAAATAAAATAAAATAATATAATAAATAAGACAAAATTTCTTTTATATAAATAAAGGGTGTATATAATGAAATTTTTTTAAACCAAAAATACATTAATAAAGAGGACTTCTAACATCTAAAAAAATCATGTTATAGTAAATATTTACATATCATCGAAATATTTTTTTTTATATTGGGTTCTCAGTGTTAATAGAAGGTTTTTAAGCATTAAAATAAGATTAAAAAAAATTAACAGGTCAAATCAATATTTTGTTTGAGTGATGGGTACATTTTTACTAACGTCATGATTGAGGAGTTCAACAATCAACAACACCAACATCAAAGTACATATAGAGTTTGGTTCTCTTTGATTAAATGTTAGTTCAAAACCCTCAGTACACAATAAGGGAGTTCAACAATCAACAACAACATCAAGATACATAAAGGGTTTGGTTCCCTTGATTAAATGCTAGTTCAAAACACTCAGTGCATAATAAGATCTATTGGAAACATTACAATCCCCACAATATTAAAATCTTAAAATTTTTAAAATTTATTATTATTTTCTGAATATGAAATCTAATGAGATTGGAATACTATCAAACATCTTAAAACAATTAATGATAATATTAAAATTTTAAATAAACAAGACATTTTCTTTTAACAATTTAACAAGTATCATTAATTAAATAACATTAATAAAACCTAATTACCTCACATTAAGAAAACCTACCACTTTCCTATTTATAAATTATTGGTTATTTATTTGTGTTTCAATAATTCTTGTATGATATAGGTCAGTTCGGTGCGAAAAAGGCTGATTGAGTAATGAATTATCTGATTCTGTATAGAAACCAATTAATTTAATTTTTTGATTTCATACCATTCATTGAACTAATTAAACATCAAATTAACTGATTCACTTAGTTTTGTTCCAATTCCTGATTCACTTAATTTTGTCCCAATTCTTAAGACACAGTTTTTGATTAAATTTATACTATTCTTCTTTTCTTAATCACTTCAATGTTAAAGTTTTTGATTAAATTTATACTATTCTTCTATTCTTAATCACTTCAATGTTAATTTAACTCTCAATCGAGAAATATCACACTTTAAACTATAAATATAGTTTCATAAGAGGTTAGTGATAAAGATTCAGCCAGATTTAGCCATGTGTGGAGGTGAGGTTGATAGTCCTTTATTGTATTCTAATAAATGCTATGCACATGAAAGTTCTTAAAAAACTTTCTATGCTAATTTGTCTTAGAAACAAAATAGAAGATGTGGTTGACTTTAAGCCGATTAGGTTTCTTAGTTTTTATTGAATAATTAGGTTTCCTTTTCTTCTATTGAAGGATTAAAAATAATATATATCTTTTAATAGACTGAGTAATACCTCGTCTTTAGGACTTCTTTTCTTAAAATAAAAATAATTGTGGCAACATGTCTTTGGGGTTTGCAACTTAGGTTTGAGCGTTGAAAGTGCTTTGAAGATGCCTTTTTCCATCTTGTTTATACAAGTTTGGGTTTATTTGGAGGTGAGGTTGATGATATTTTGTTGAATACTAGTAAATGATATGGGTATGATATATTTTAGAAAGTATTTTCTATGCAAATGTGTCTTACAAATGAGATGGAATATTTGGTTGTTTTGTGATCATTAGGTCTCTTTGTTTTTGTTGAAGAATAAACATATTATATATATATTATATATATATTAAAATCTTTTGAGAAGTAACTTCTTTACTTAAAAATTATTATGCAATATGTGTTTGGGGATTTGGAATCTAGGGTTGAGCATGGAAAGTTCTTTAAAGATGCATTTTCCATCTTGTTTATCACTTTTAAGATGGTTTTAATTCAAAAATCAATATTTATTTTGGAAAATAACTTTTAAAAAATTATTATATCGTATTGGTTTTCACATAAGTGAAGTTTATAGGGTTTGTATGGTATCATAACAATTGATTTTTGCATAATTTTTTTAATAAATATTTTTTATAAAAAATTTAAAGTTTTTAAAAGTAGTTTTGACTTTTTGGGGTGAAATTTATTTTAGATTTATTTTTTTAGTTTTGGTTAAAATTTGTATCACACTAACTAATTTTTGCATAAATATTTTGAAGTAAATATGTTTTAAGTTGGATTTTGAAGAAATTTAAGTCTTTTAGGAATAATTTGTTTTATTAAAATAATTAATTTTTAAGTTTTTAAAATTTTATGAAAATATTTCAATTAGAATTTCAATAATTTATGGCCAATTAGAGCCACATCATATGTGTTTAAATTAAAATTCTGTTCAAAACTTTTTAAAAATATTTTAAGTTTATAACTTCATATTATCCCATCCATAAATTCTATTATTGTGATTCTAACCAAAATTGAAGAGTTGTATTATTATTTTTTTCATTCTTGAAGTCCATGTTAATATTTAGAAGGAAACCATTCTACATACAACATTTTGTAGAGTACTTTATTGCAATTAATTGGTTATATAAGTGGTATGGTAACTAGCTCATTGATTGTTATAAAATCATTCTCATTTACTTATATCACAATATCTGCAAAGGACACATTGAGGGTTAAACTATATGAAGTATTGTAGAAAACACTTAATTATGTTAATTTATTTTCTTAGGTCTATATTTTTCTTTGTTTTGATAATTGCATTTCATTATTAGCATATTAAATTCACACCACAACATCAGGACATTATTCAAATTTACCACAGTATTCAACAACATATGCAACTATATAGAAATATAAATATCATCATCAATGCAACAAAACATAAAGGAACAATAGAACAAAAACATTCACACATAGAGACACCGGGATTTATCAGAGACAAGGGAAAATCCCACTATGGGGAAAACCCTTTCAAATTCTTCTTCTTATTAGATTTCCATTAAATGATTCACCAAAGGGAGTACAACGATCCAGATCTTCAACCATAATCCTATCCACCAAAATTAACTAACAACACCATGAGATGAACCCAGAAAAATCAAAACCCTGATTCAAAAGCCTATGATCGATTGTCACTATCTGCAGTCAATTGAAAATTCAAACCCTAGGTCTCAACTGCACAAAGGGAATTCTCAAGCGTGTGGCTAAAACCATTCAATAACACATATAAGCATACATGCTTATGGTTATAGCCAAAATCTGCCTATGACAAGCCTATGGTTGTGACCCAAAACCCTATACACGTGTGCGAGCTTCGAACCCTGCAATTTTGAATCTATGCGAGCCAATCGCTGTGAATTTCCTTAGACCTATGCGAGCCAAAACCAAAGAAGTGAATAGAAGAATGATTTCATGATCATATACAAATGAGGTTGAGGTCACTTGTATTTATAGACTCCCAAGAGTGTCCAATTTTCTTTAGGGCCAACCCGATCAAATGTGAACATGTGGGATTTAATTAAAAAATACACTTTCCCTTGTCCAAAATGAATGCTTCAATAGTCAAAATTGGTCCTCTCAAAAAGAGGAATCTCGTCCTATGGTTGGAATTTTTCATTGAGATGCCAAATTAAAAAATGGTTCTCTTAGTCTCAATAGTTTTAGCAATCTCAAGAAAAGCCTTAAGAGTTCCTCTCCACCTTAATCTCAATTGGTTATGTCTTTACATCATATTGAGGATTCAATGCTCAACATCATATAAAGTGTTTCTTAGCTATGTACATCCCAAAATCTATAAAATAAATTGTGAGGGTTAAAATATATGAAATATAGTAGAAAATACTTTATTGATTCTCTTATTCTTAATGGTCATATCAATTTCAAGAAAATCCAGAAGTATCCATCTCCACCTTAATCTAATTTGGTTATGTATTTACATAATATTGAGGATTCAATGCTCAACATCATATAAATTTTTTCTTGGTGATGTACTCAGCTTTGTGTTGAAACATGCATTTGTTATGTCTTGGTTATTTGGTGTTATGATGATTTTATTCCAAAATGTTAGTGCCAAGCGTGCACTATATTTTAAATAAACAATATTATAAATTATGCTGGGAGTCTTCATATTGTTAATATAGTCTTATTTAGTTCATGTGCATGGACAATTGTTATTTCACATGGATTTTCTTGATTCACCTTGCTTCATTGGTAATGGGTCCGACACTGGTAGATGATATTTGGAGATGTCTATTGCATGTAATGCACTAATTTATGACATTGGTTATATATAATATATATATATATATATATATATATTATATATGCACAACTTTACATCTAAATGTATTACTTATTTTGACAATTGTCCATCTCTCCATCATGTCCAACAAACTATATAGGTGCACATACTTAACATTTATAGCTTCCATAATGGAAATATTAACCCCATTTACCTACAACCCCACAAGACTACATGAAACACTTAGCTATATTTAACTATTATAACATGCTCAAGTATGTTATATTTATTTTTTATTTCAACAATATATATTGAACTTGATTCTTTTTTATTTGTGTGTGTGTATTCAATGTCATATTTCCATTGTGCATGGCACATCCAATTCATCGCCTATTGGGGCCATTTTAGGAAAAATAAAATGTAAAGCTTGTTTAGATGTAGTGTGAAAAAATCTTGTTTGATTCATACATGAGTTATTAGCTTATATTTTGTATGATAAATAGTGTAGGTATTCTTATTGCATAAGGAGTTGTCAGTCAAATCAACATCAAGGATGAGGTCGATATGCTACATGTTAGTTTAATAAACCATTTCTATTGGTTGCACCTACTGTAGATACACACAAATACATTTTAACATGTGTTTGTTTAATAATTTTAAAAGGTTTGGTGTTGTTGACAATGCTGGATTCCACTAACATTGTAAGGGGATCTCCCTGATGTGAAGTCACAATTAGACCTCACACAATTTGGTGTAGGAGTCCCACCTGGTCATACTGTTCGACCACCATTGGAAAGGTTTTAAAGGGTATTCTTTGCTTACGATCAAACATAAAAGAGCACAACACCTCTTTGGGGTAGCAAGAATGTGAGCTAATTTATGAGACACCTAATGTAATGTGTACGGGGGAGACTTCCATGAATGGTAGGGAAAAAGAGCCACCGGTTAGAAAACTAATAGTACTATCCTAAAGGGGGACTCAGGAAGAAAGATAAAAGCTTGTTGGATACGTACAGATTAGTCAAAATAACAAACAACAATGGTTAAAACATAACAACACTCATTCAATAATAGCCATTACAGAGCAACTAAATATTTCATTAGCTTAGTATGTAATTAAAGCAACATATACCATAAACATAACTAGAATAGTCTAGCTATATATACAATACATGTATGAAGAAATACCGACTCATCGAACTTCTGATTAAAAGTGCAAGATCCCAAGTACATTGTTACATAGATGAAACATAGTATCTAATAGTGGAACATAAAGCAACAACTTGCTTCTCCAAAGAATGATCTATCTCTTCTGTTTTACGAGAGAAGCCAAGGCTAGACCTCTATAATCTAAGCCTTCCAAAATCCCTTTGCTTGAGTTATAAGGAGCTATTTATAACAAGTAACAATGAACTTTGAGATTCCTCACAACTCTTTGACTTCTATGCCTTTTTATATTATATGCTTGACTCGTTACATTCCAATGTGTGGCTATTCACATTCCACATGTGTCCCTAGGACTTCATTACATATAATTTATTACATAAGACAAATTACAAATGAGGTGATGTCTATATAAGACGAAATTGATAATGGGACAAAGAATCATCAAATTGATAAGTCATTTTCTTCCTCATGGAGCTTAGTTGTAATGTAAGTGTGTCAATCTTTGAATTCAGTGGAGATGGCTTTTACCCAAATTAGAAAGTCCCCAATGTAACACATCTTTACCTCCAGTGCGCTAGTCAATATGTTCCTAGAGTTTGATCATACATTATTCCACAACCATGAAAGTTTCATATGAGCTTTCACTGGTGCAAAGGTGTATTGCAAAATAATGTCTTTGGTTACCTCCAAGCCTTCCTATTTTATTTCCTACTTAATCTTCTCAATGTATTTCCTGATCTCCGGGAAGACGATCTCCCTGCCTCTAGTTTCTTCAAGTGTACCTATCTAAGGAATCCTAGGTTTCTATGTTAGAGACTCAAAACCAGTATGCAATCGATTATATGCAAGAATAGTACTAATCAAATGTTCTCCAAGGAAAATTAGTTCTGATGGTGGAGTCTCAACTGAACTCTGTCAATTTCTACAACAATACTGTATTTCTTGTCCAAATGTTACAGAGTATCTAGATACTTGGAAGTCCACTCCTGAACCTGATCAACTGCTATATTTGTCACTTTCAAGAGTTTCACCACTTATGGTGCTTTCTTTTGAATGCCAATGAGAGGAGCCACCACTTGTTGTAGAATAATCATCTAGTCATATAGTTGTGCCATTGTGTCCTCCATTGGCCCCAATTCTTCTTGCATGGTTGACTGTGGTGTTGAAAATTGTGATGAAAACCATTGATTCTCCACTACAAGATGCTCTTCCTTTTGCTTCACTATATCAAGTTCTCTTCTCAGCCTGACATTCTTATTTAACAAGTAGTTAGAATTATCCTGTGATACTGTAGCGAATGCAACATTTTCCACCATAATAGCTCTAGGATTCCTTCTAGTATTTGAGGTTATCACTTTCTCTATAGAAACTAACACTGGATTTTATTTTGAGGATATTTGGAAAAGTATCTATGCCTTTTCTACATGATCCTCTTCTTAAGTTGATCAAACATTATACTGCATACATCCATGAATCTGTCAGCTAGTGGAGGTGTGATCCACATTTCTTAGAATGGAAGATGACCACTTGTAAGGGGAGGTTCCTATGGAGTGCTTGGTTCATCATCAATGGGCTAGATGGTATCTTCTTCCTCCATCTCCTCTTCTTTAATCTCCTGAGTTAGCTGTTCTTCTTCCAGTCTCTATGCCAGTTCCTTCTCCTAGGACTGCTTATGCTATTTTTCCTATATCCTTCTCCTCTCTTTTTCTTCTTCTTCTTCTTGCTTCTAGAGAAACTCATCCTGCTTCCTCTTCTCCTCTTCTTCTTCTACTTCTCTCCTCTTTTGCTCTACTTGAATAACTCCTATGTTTAAAGGATCAAATTTTCATTTCTTACTACTCACACTTGTTTAGTCATAAACAATCCTTTTCTTAGGAGCTACTTTCCTCTCTTAAGGGGTTATCTCTTCCTCCTACTGCACCTTCAAGCCTTCAGTTGGTGGATCTTGGGGTGAACAGGTTTCCATCCCTGGATGTGCCTTCATGTTTTCATTGTACTAGTTCTTTATCTTCTCATCTTTTGTTGTGGACATTGATGAGTACGCTATATTGTGACTAATCCTTTCACAATGTTGCTTGATCACTCTCCTGGGATCATATCCATGGAAGTCCTTAGTGGAAAAGTGCAGACGATCTAGATCCTGTACTCTACTTTTGTCACTTTGTGGCTCTTTAACTCTTATAATCTGATTGTCAACGAGAATGTGGGCCAAGGGGCTTTCTTCCTCTTCTGAAGAATTCTTGACAATACCTTGTCCAGTTGATTTGCTACTTCTTGCATGAACACCTTATTAGTCACATATCATGGCATGAGATGAGGGGCTATATGAAAACCAAAACATATCATGTATGTAGTTTCAGGAGCTGCAAACTAGTCCACATTATCTTAGAGTGACTCCTTCACCTGATCAGTTATGCAAGTAGGATCGATATCGAATATCATTTGGAAGACAATTGCAAAGAAGTGCTCAACTAATTTTTCATATACGACTCCAAAGATCAATTTTGATAACACTTTGTAGTGGAAGTAAACGAGGAATTTCTCCTCAAGGGTTCAGTTCCACTTCAGTCTCGGGAAGGCATACTCTGCACAAATTTCATCTAAAAGAAATACATACATGTAGAATTTTGGTGCTTGGTTCGCCCTCAAATATGCTTTTTCCTGCCCCACATGATGTTGCAACTCGAATGACAATATATCTGCCTAATTGAAAAATTATGCCACAGGTTACGACCATGTTGAGCATATATATCCAATTCTCCTCAAACACCTCAACGTTCTTTCACCCATGTAACTGATAACACATGGCTATCAAATACTTATATATGTTTTTGAGGATATTTGTGGGATATACTATGGATGGACGATGGTGAAACTTGGCAAGCTCTCGAAACCATGATTTGATAATGTCACTTGTGTCAAGGTTGACCCATCTCATGTAAAATATCATTAGGGGAATTTTGAGGTATAAAATGAGCCTCCTAAGAAAAATGTACAACCAAAATAAACTTTATAAGAATCAATAGGATTCAAGATGATTATGTCAACCATGGGGAATGATTCACCATTTTTGGAGTTAAAAAGCAAAAACGTTAGAAAATAATAAAACTGCTTTTTCAACTCATATTTTCAACTTATCTCCCTAAGGTTTTACTCAAATTTCAAGTGGGAGTACTCGTTGGGTGAAAAAATTAATTCCTCATCTAAGGAGTACCCATGTTTCATACTTTCGATGGACCCTGCTACACGAAAAATGAGAAATACATGAAAAAACATGATTGCAATAACATTTTTCATGTATTTCCCATTTTTCATGTAGCAAGGTCCATCAAAAGTATTCAACATGGGTACTCCTTGTATGAGGAATCAAATTTTGCATCCAACGAGTGTTCTCACTCTAAATTTGAGTAAACCCATAAGGAGATAAGTTGAAAATAAGAGTTGAAAAAATAGTTTTTTCCTTTTTTCCCTCCAAAATTTGATGATGTAATCTAATCTAATCTTATTTTATTATTTCCACTATTATTTTATAATTTCCTTAGGAGACCCATTTTAGGCATCAAAATTCCCCTAATGATTATTTTCATATTCTGTGGGCTTGAGTATCTTAGAATATGTTTACATATGTTCACCATAATAGGTGGCGAGCTAAATGCCACTCTTACTACGAAGCACAAGGTGAGAGTCATCCATATGTGTAATGATCCATTCAATCGCCTCCACACGTAGCATGACCTAGAATATGCATGTAATCCTATGTATCTTGGACTTCTTGATATTAATGTACGCATGCACATCTTCTAATTTCTCAACAAACTTGTGTTGCATAAATTTGTCCTTGATCTTGCTCCATGTGACCTTATTAGTTTTATCAATGAAGCACCGTGTGTCTACATATATGAGAATGTTTGGCTTTGTAACTTCAACATGTTCCTTACTTCTTGCTTCTAAGAGTTCTTTGGAGGCCACTTTACGAGGGAACATGGATCCAACAAGTGAAGGGAGGGTAACAATACTTGTAGTATGAACACCTGTTTGTGGTAGCATACTCATAATGACAAGATTAGCTTAAAGCAATCTACTATGCAAAAATACTTGTAAATCATATTCAAAGAGCCATCACATGTAACTAGTTATCAAAAGATATGAACGGCAACACAAAACCACTTGCATGCATGAGAAAATAGTCATGCAAACTAGGAGGGTGCACTTCCAAAGCATGAAGGAATGTAAGGGGTCATTCAAGGCTTTGTAGTGCACTCATGCGCTCAATCAAGTGAAAGGAAACCCCAAGGGTGAATTAGTGTAGTTTTAAGGGTTGAAGGGGTGAGATGTTCAGCCTTTAAGCCTTCCCAATGTGGTCATGTGCTTAAGGAGAGAAAGAGGATGTACTATTGCACTCCGAAGGGAAGAAGGATTGGGTTGACCAACCTTTAGGTCTTCACAATGTGCTCATGCAATCAAAGGCAAGGATGACACACTGGTGCACTCCAAAGAATGATGCTTTGAGTCTTCGTGGTGCACTCATTCACTCAAGGGAGGGTGAAATTCTTCATGGTGAAGAAGTGTGCTCAAGAGGAAAACTTGTCATTCTGGGTGCAATTTTCAAGCTTGATTGGGATTCAAGGTCCAGAAGTGTGCACTACCTATTGGAAGCTTTGAAACAAGTTTTAACAACAAGATTTGATGATAGTATGAGGAGAAGAGAGCTCTATATTCTTATATAGAAGTTGTTTCACTCTTGGTGGAATATGAAAAGGTTGAAGAATGTGAAGAGTTTCTGCATGCAAAAACATATTAAAGTTTGCATCATGAATATTGAACATAAATGCTAATAGTTGAACTAAAAACCCAAGAAGTGAAAACAAGAAAAGAAAGAATAACAGCGAAATCATGAAAGGGAATGAAAATATTCGACATGCAAAACTTACTTGTAGCGCTGGTTGATGAAGAGTTTCTTGATCTCCAGATGTGTTCTCAACTCATATGAGAATGATCATGTAAAAGAATGATTAACTGGGTTGATTTTAAGAAGTTTACATCCAAAACTGATTCATGTATGATTGCCATTTGTTGATGGGTGAAAGGATTAGTTATGGGAAGTTAAGTGGGATCCTATTCTCTAGGAGTGCACCCACATGCAACAAAATTCTCATTCATGTGCTTAGGAAGAGTGGATATCTTTGACACGAAGGAGTGTGCTCAAGTAAGTCACACTTGATCAACATGAAGGAGTGTGCTCAAGGAGGCTACACTTATTGAGCCTAGAGGAGTGCACTCAAGTTGAGTGCATGTCTTCACCAACTTGGAGTGCGCTTTTGCCTTCCTGAGTTATCTTTCTTGTTTCTGTTTGATTTTCTATGCTTTTGAGTGTTTTTCATGTGTGTGCATGGCAAGAAGGGAATTTTCTAAGTCAATATGTGTGATGAGTTCACCCAACCATGGACTAACTAACTCAAGCTCTTCTAATGGCTAAGTGACAACCCTTGGGAAACATTGACTTAGGAGGATGAGACACTAGGAGAAAACATACGAATAGGAAATCAAACAACATGACGATATAAATGAGCTTGAAAATATAGTTTTAGTCTCCAAAATTAACATAGGAAAACAAATTGGAGGGTTGTTGTCATAGCGTCAATAGGTAGTGATCCTCATTTTACAATGTATGAGGGAAAGATGTCATAAAGTGTGATAGTTTGTTCATTGTGTGAGGGCTAGATGTGTTTGGATTGTTATATGAATATTACAAGAAAAATGTACTAAATCAATTGTTTGGTTATGTAAAATTAAATCTTCCATTTTTCTTTTTGATCATTAAGAAATCCTCCTTTTTTATTGTGATAATTAAGAGTTATATCTAACAACTAAATAACTTCAAAGCTCTAAATTTTAATGGAAAATGACTCAATTATGGAAAATCCCATTGATTTTAGTGTTTGTAGTGTTATAAAATTGATGCTTATTGTTGATATATACATGGAAATTCATGTGAATATGTAGTCCTTTCATGTAGAAAGCCATTTACTTTGTGGTGGATAGGCACTCTATCACAAAGACATCCTTTGGGTGGAGAAGGAATAATGATCATGCTCATAATCAATGGTTAAATTTTTAACCAATGAGATAGGCCATAAAGGTCTACCCATTATGTCCCATTTTTAAAATAAATTCACCACCCTACTAAAGATCATAAGAAATACCTATTTGTATTTTTCTAACCAAAATTTAGAACAAATTAAACCATAATGAAAAGGTTTTCATTAGTAGACACAATATCAAATTTCCACTTCATTCTTTAGAAGAAAGAAAAATTGGGAATCACTTGTCACCTATGTCAATCCCACTCTAGGATGGAAAGAAAATGAAATATATGAACAAATTGATTCAGATGCAACATTATTATTTCCAAATTAACCAAAAACATCTAAATGGAGGGAAGTATTTGCAAAGAATCCAAGTAGTAGTTTGAAAGAACAATTTCATTTTTTTAAGCAAAGGATTTAAAGAATTGGACAAGTTCAATGAGATATTAAAGAATTGGATTTAATTTTTTTTACTACAAACAACACAAATATCAAAGTTATCCTTTTCAAAGAGCATCACCAATGGATTTATTCTCACAATTATTTGAAATAAAATTGAATTGAAATTGAATCCATTAAGGCATATTTAGGGGTTATTGAAGGCAACTGGTTAAAGAGTGGGTTAAGAGTCACGTGTTATAGTTTGAAATTGTTGATTCAAATAACTACCAAAAATATGTTAATATTGTTATCATTTATAAAGTTTTTTTTTTTTTAATCAACATGTTGGGTTCAAAATAACCTATGTTTCATCAAATCATGGCAAAGGGATGTACCCTGCAAACATCTAACCACCCCTTTAATTGCTAATATTCTTCCTTGGGTCATAATACAAACCAAACCAAAGCCTCCCTCATCTTTAGGCATGATGTATACATCCCTAGCTACCATAGGAAGACCTCAAACTCCATCATACTTAGACCAAAAGTAAATGCATAAGGCTTGAACGATATCACTTACTATAATAAGACTTCTAGTGAAGGGAACCTTGCACTATTGGAAAAGGAATTTATACCGTATTGCCCATCCACATGCATGGGTAACTCTAGGAGAAAACAATTCTCCAAGGATACAACTTTCTAACGAGTAGCCCTTCACATGATCCACTGATAGCTAACCTCATATGTATCTCACCCATTGTTAGGACATTCATCTACCTAGCATATTCATTTGATGAAGGTGAGGTCATCTATTGTGAGGTACATCAACCATTTTTTCATACAAGTACTGTCATTTTATGTTATAAGCATTCTAGCATGGACCTTGTATTGAAATTAGATTATATACTATGTTGCTTTGGTTGTATACTTGTTCCCTTGATTCACCATGGTGGTTATCAATT
This sequence comes from Pinus taeda, assembly GCA_000404065.3. Taxonomy (NCBI): domain Eukaryota; kingdom Viridiplantae; phylum Streptophyta; class Pinopsida; order Pinales; family Pinaceae; genus Pinus; species Pinus taeda. The sequence goes on along the minus strand of APFE030140734.1, from coordinate 52,060 downwards.
CATCTAGTGTGGTGTGACCTTCCTTAGGGTATTTATTTCACTGTCTAGGGGGGACACAAATAAGAGGCTCTGATTATGTTCACATTCCATGATAGTCATATTTAACACTTATCATCATTCCCATTAAACTATTATCCCATTTTTTGATTGGTTTTCTCAGTCATTCATACTTTTTCCTTGTAGGCCTTGTCCTATGAGAAGGGAAGCTAGAAATACTCAAGTTTGATGTAGCTGTAAGAAAATAAAATGCATATAGAAAATTTCAAAATGAAAAAGAATAGAAATGGATGTAAAGAAATCAAAACCCAATTGTAGATTGAGCTCTATTTTCTCCTATGTAGCCACCTGTTCTAGAGAGCATCGATACATATCATGCATATGAAAGTAAAAGGAACTCTCAAAGAACATATTTATCTTTATGAATAAATAAAATTCACATCATTAAATGTGGACTATGTGTTGAGGCTTCAAAAATCGTTGCTTCAACACAGAGGGGAAACTACCCAGTCTGGACCTTAAGACAAATCCTTTTTTGTTTAGGTAGTGGCTCCAACTGGATTGTAAGGGACCAACTTCCTAAGGAAAGGTGATTGAATGAGTGTTTAATGCCTATAGTGAAGTGAAATGGATGGATTTGCAGTAATGAATTAAATGGAAAAATATATGATTTGGTATAATTTTTGCATAATTTTTGTATAAATATTTTTATATTGAATTTTAAGAAATTTTAAAGTTTTTAGAGTAGTTTTGATTTTTTGGGTGAAATTTATTTTAGATTTATTTTTTTGGTCTTCGTTAAATTTTTTATTATAGTAACTAATCTTTGCATACATATTTGAAGTAAATATTTGTCTACATTGGATTTTTGAATAAATTTCAAGTTTTTTAGAAATGCATTTTCTTTTTTTAATTGTCAAATTCATTTCATATTTATTTTTTAAGCTTTTGTAAATTTTATTAAAATATTTCAATTAAAAATTCAATAATTCATAGCCAATTAGATGCCAAATTAAAAAATTGGTTCTCTTAGTCTCAATATTTTAGCAATCTCAAGAAAATCTGTAAGAGTTCCTCTCCGCCTTAATCCCATTTCGTTATGTCTTTACATCATATTGAGGATTTACTGCTCAACATCATATAAAGGTTTTCTTAGCTATGTGTTATCACCTGGATTGAACCTTAGGCTGAAAGAAGGTAATGCCAGGGTAACCACAAACCACGCTTAGCCAAGTAGCTAGCCCTACTAGGCCAGGAGAGGGCTCTATCTGTAAGGATAACAACCAAGATGACTGGACCAAGAAAATGATATTAGGCTAGGTATAGTAGCACATGGTTTGATTTGATTTTGAAGGGTTTTGCTGGATTAGGAGGAGCCAAACAGTTAGGGCAAGGAAATTAGGTTAAAATTGCAGGGGTTTTATGGGGCAAGGTAGGCACAAAGCTCAGCAATCTAGGGTTTGATGGGTGAGGTGATTTCAAGATAGTTGATGAGCTAGAAAGAGCATGTAAGCAACATGTATTCTTCCTAAACTAAAGAAAACATAGACTTTGAATATTTTCCAGAAACATAGCATAAACATTATGGGTTTTGCCTATCAACTTGAAAACATCCACTTAAAGAGTACGAAATGATGAAATAGATTGAAAAATACATTTTAACATATGAAAACATAAGAAAAATTGAACTAAACATCATACCATATGGATCCCAAAGAAATAGCTACAACTTTTCAGTAATCTCCTGCTAAAACTGATACAAAATGACGTCTACTCAAAGCATAAGCATCCAACTGAGTCCAACCCTTTACAATGAGAAAGAAGAAGAAGAAATAGACATTGATTCAACCTCCTACCATCCTTAGGGGTCGATTCCCTAGGATGAGGAAATAATCCATCAAAAACTGAACAAGAAACTGGAATCTAGGCAACCTAACAACTTGCCTCTAAAAGGGAGGAAACTAATTCATTTGTCCTCAAGATGAATTTTGATCTAATGAATCCACATTCTAGTAACTATTATCCATCCTATTTACATGCCTAGTTACCATTCACATCAGTAAGAACATCATCCATGAGAGAAAACTCAAAATTACAGTCATGGCACAATGAAGTGATAATTCAGGATAAAATTGCCCTATGTGCACTGCCCAAGCTCTATGTGCAACAATTTTTGTATGGCCATTTAGGAGGCCTTCCCAGTGTCAAAATTGGGCCTAAAATAGACTTTTGGAAATATCTTCAAGCATACTTTCCAGAACATCTTTAATTTTTGCATTTGACCCCTCAAAAATGGATTCTCCCACGATTGCTTCTGTGGCTCGAAAAGAAGGCAAAGAGGTCATTTTTTGAGTGTTTTTTGACCTTTTGGTTGACCAATTCTGCCCCAAAAGCTTAGTAAATGCACAAAGTGCATGTACTCATCATTGTGAATCCAAAAATTCTAACCATTTCCTCATTGGATGCCCCTATGAAAAGCGGAGCGCCAGTGGTGCTGCACTTTTATAGAGTCTTGCATTACAATGAAGTATTTCCAGCCTTTTATAGGCTCCATTACATATAATACCATGGGCAGAATACTATGGGTGCACAATACCATGTGCTCCAAAACCATCACTATTTAACCTGGTCAACTTTGACTCTATCCCGAGTCAAGTTTACCTAACACCTAGGAAAAGTGTAGTGCCAGTGGTGCTGCACATAGAGCCAAAATTTATGTGTCAAAAACTGTTAAATTCTCCAAAAGGAAATTTTTTTTCAAAACTTACTCAAAATTTGTGGAGAAAACCACCATAAAGTGTCTTGGTTAGCCAAGAAAGATTCAGCAAGCAATATAAGCCTATCACCCTCCTTTTTGCCTATGAGGGCTTGTTTTAGCCTTGTCTTCATTTGCTTGACCCTTATGTTGCAAATCTTGTTCTGGGTCCTATAATGGCGAGCCATGTGCCTGATGATTTGATTGTTCCTATTGGCCTTTTGTAGAATCTTCTCAAAATGCAAATTGACCCTGTCAAGACAATTTTCTCTATCCTCCTCAATCTCCTTATCAAGCCTTTTTTTTGTAGTCAAGGTGGCTGGGGTTTCCTCTTCTTGCATTATTGACTTTCCTTTGTCACCTTGCCTCTTTACTTTGAGAAGTTCCAGATCCATGAGGACTTGTTTGTCACTTAACTGCTTGTTCTCTTGCTCAAGGTATGAAATAACATACTTAGCTCTCGCCAAGTTGTCCATCAGTGCTTGGATATGTGAATCTTTTTCCCTTATGGTTATATTTTTGTTTGTTGCCTCATCTTGAGCCTCCAAGTCAATTATCTCAATGCCATGATGGATGTGTGGCTATTTTGGTTCATCATCTTCCATCAAATTGAATGCCCTTTCCTCTTCATCATTGAGGCTTTCCTCCAGCATCTTTTCCTTCACTTTATGCACTTGCTACACTTGTTGTACCTGTTGTGTTGATGAAGAAGGTAAAGCCCCTTCCATAGTTTGTGGAGCAAGCATTTTCCTATGAGCTGATGAAGAAGGCAAGGCCACTTCCACATAAAGTGGAGTAAACACTTGCCTATCTGCTGCAAACAACTTTCTAGCCCCTCTCTAATATGTTTTGTAGGCTTCTAGCTTCTCAACAACTCTAGTCTCTTTAGCCTTCTCACCTTTCTTTACTTTGGCACTGCTAGAAGGCCTTTCTACTTCTTAGGGCACTGGTGGAGGAATCCGAGGACCATTGAAGATGTTATTAGAAAGAAATGTATCCCATGAGATGTTGAGGAGGTTGAGATGATGTAGCATAATCATCTTAATCAAGGAGTAGTGATAGATACTACTCATTTGCTGGGGGTATGGCTTTTTCTGTACAATGTAAGCCATATTCTCAATGTTCCTGAATAAGAAATATAGGGTGTTCAACATTTTCACTCTTTTGAAGTGCATAAGAAGCCTAATATGATAGGTGTACAATCTAGAAAATTTGCGCTCACATGTAAAATACTTCATAATGATCCTCATCATAGGGGCATACTTGTCTTCAAGGAACCTGAAAGGAAAGGTCCTCTTCTTTTCATTCCTGTACCTAGATTTGATGTATGGCTCATAGTAGTGTTCATCCAAATCTTGTGCCTTATACCATTTCCCCCCACATTTGGAATCCTTGTAGCATAAAAAATGATGGAGGATGAAACTGTAAATGTCACCCCGACAAGAGTTACCTTGTTATCGGGGAGATTGGATACAAAAAGCTTAGTCAGCTCAAGATGATGTTGAACTCTTTCCACTTGCTCACAAAACTCATAACACCCTAGATTCCTGAAACAAGAGGCAGTGATATGAGAAGCCTATAACTCTATGATGTCTGATGGTTCCTCTATGATGATTCTGCCTCCCTTATGTGGTTTTATTTGATGCTGAGGTTCATCTCCCAAGCTTTCACTGCCACTTTTTTCCTCCTCTTCATAATCTCTATCCTCTTTGTCCATGTCTGTTGAATTTTGAAGCTTTGAAACCCTAGAGAAGGTAATGAAGAAGTGAGTTATGATGAATAGGGATAGGGGAAGGGGAGAGGAACTTATACGATGTACGATGAGATATATATGATATGAGAGTGAGAAGGAGGGTATTTTTGGTAGGGACCTTTTAATAAATAAGGTTTTAAGGATTTTGTTTTGGGGATTAGGGTATAAGGGATTTGAGGGAATTAGGGTATAAGGGATAGGTGGAGGGATTTGTACGAAACCTAGGGTTTGAAAGTTTAAATAGCAAACCAACTTCAAAATCATGAACTAAATGCCGGGAGGATAGTTCAAGGAGTGCACTTACTTGTTTAGAAGATCTAGGTGGCAAAAAAGCAATTTGGATGATTGATAGGGTGGTTTTGGTGCTTGCTGGCCCTCTGTGTAGTGCCTTGTATAGGTGTGTAGCATTCTAGCTCTATGTGTAGTGCCGTGTAAAATTGCACTAGCAAATCGGCTCTATGCGCAATGCTCCATCCCTATGTGCAGCGCTCAGTCCCCTATGTGCAACACCTCCTCAATCTTCTCTATGCACAGCGCCTCCTACTCTATGCGTAGCGCCTCCTCTTTGTTCAGCCACCAATTGGCTTTAATTCCCTTCTCTCCTTCAAATCTCTTCTTTCTCTTTGTCAAATGAATATGATGAATTAGAAAAAGGAGTTTGAAATCTTATGTAGAGGGTGATTTTTATTTTTCTTTAGGAAAAACCCACTTTCTAATGTTTTTTGGAATTTTTTCTTTCCTCCAAATCTTTGTTTAATACCTTTCTCTCTTTGTCTCTTTTCAGGTGGATGATGCTTGGATTGAACTAATTTCTTCAATAGATTCATTTTTGTGAAGCAAGAAGTAATGCTTGGCAGCTTATGGGAACACTTATTACATGAAATGAATTGAATTACATAAAAAAATATAAATAAACTAAATTACTCTATTTTCATCTCAAAAACATGTTTTTGAGATGAAAATTACATTAGTGAAATAAGATATTTGTACAATAAACATGAGTTATTAGCAATCACTCTTTGTTTATTGGTCATCCTCATACCTTTGTTTCCATTTATTTACACTTGAAACTATGCTTTTCACCTTGGAAATGAACCCTAAGACCTAATGGAAAGACAACTGCCTTGACTATAAAAACAACATAACTAAAACCATAATTGAATGCAACAGGGAGATGGGTTAGCAAATGTACCTCATGAGGGAAGATTTGATTTTCTGAGAAGAATAAAACCATCAGTGGACCATTTTGACATGACCTAATGGAATGATCCAAAAGATTCAGTATGAAACACCAAAAATGAAAATGCAAAGAATGGATTTGATCCTTGATGGAAGTATGCATATACTGACACTAACACTATGTACATCCCAACATATACAAAATAAATCGTGAGGGTTAAAATATATGAAATATAGTAGAAAACATTTTATTGGTTCTGTTATTCTTGATGGTTATATCAATTTCAAGAAAAGACAGAAATATCCATCTCCACCTTAATCTCATTTGGTTATGTCTTTACATAATATTGAGGATTCAATGTTCAACATCATATAAATTTTTTCTTGGTTATGTACTCACCTTTGTGTTGGAACATGCATTTGTATTATGTCTTGGTTATTTGGTGTTATGATGTTTTTATTCCAAAATTTTAGTGCCAAGTGTGCACTATATTTTCAATCAACAATCTTATAAATGATGTAGGAAGTCTTCATATTGTTGATATAGTCTTATTTAGTTCATGTGCATGGATAATGATTATTGCACATGGATTGTCTTGATTCACCTAGCTTCATTGGTAATGGCCCTGACACTGGTAGATGCTATTTGGAGATGTCTATTCCATGTATTGCACTGATTTATACAAAAATTCCATGGCATTGGTTTTATATATATGTGAGCAACTTTACATCTAAATATATTACTTCTTTTGACAATTCTTCATCTCTCCATCATGTCCAACAAACTATATAGGTGAAAATACTTAACATTTATAGCTTCCATAATGGAAATATTAACCCCATTCACCTACAACCCCACAAGACCAGATGATACACTTAGCTATATTTAACTATTATAACATGATCAAGTATGTTATATTTATCTTTATTTCAACAATATCTATTGAAGTTGATTTTTTGTGTGTGTGTATTCAATGTCATATTATTCCATTGTGCCTAACACATCCAACTCATCACCTAATGAGGTCATTTTAGGAAAAATCAAATGTAAATCTTGTTTAGATGTAGTGCGAAAAATTCTTGTTTGATTCATACATGACGAATTATTAGTTTATATTTTGTATGATAAATAGTGTAGGTATTCTTCTTGCATAAGGAGTTGTTGGTCAAATCAACATCAAGGATGAGGCCAATACCCTACCAGTTAATTTAATAAACCATTTCTATTGGTTGCACCTACATGTAGATACACATAAATACATTTTAACACATTTGCTTGTTTAATAATTTTAAAAGGTTTGGTGTTGTTGATGGTGTTGGATGCTGCTAACATTGTAAGGGGATCTCTCCGATGTGAAGTCCCAATTAGACCTCACACCATTTGGTGTAGGAGTTCCATCTGGTCATATGGTCCGACCACCATTGGAAAGGTTTTAAAGGATATTCCTTGCTTATAATCAAACATAAAAGAGCACAACAACTCTTTGGGGCAGCAAGAATGTGAGCTTTGTGAGACTCGCAATGTAATGTGTACGAGGGAGACTTCCATGACTGGTAAGGAAAATGAGCCACTGGTTAGAAAAATAATTGTACTATCCTAAAGGGGAAATCAGGAAGAAACAGAAAGACTTGTTGAATACATACATATTAGTCCACAAAAAAAAAACAATAGTTAAAACATAACAACACTCATTCAATAATAGCCATAACTAAGCAATGAATTAGTTCATTAATTTAGTATCTAATTAAAGCAACATATACCATAAAAATAACTAGAATAGTCCAACTATATCTACAATACATGTATGAAGAAGTTTCGACTCATTTAGCTTCTGATTAAAAGTGCAAGATCCCAAGTACATTGTTACATAGATCAAACACAATATCCAATAGTCGAACATAAAGCCACAACTTGCTTCTCCAAAGAATGATCTATCTCTTATGTATTACAAGAGAAGCCAAGGTTAGACCTCTAGAATCTAAGTCTTCCAAAAGCCCTTTGCGTGAGTTATGAGGAGATATTTATAACAAGTAACAATGACCTTTGAGATTCCTCATGACTATTTGACTTCTATGACTGTTTATATTCTATACATGACTCAATACATTCTAATGTGTGGCTATTCACATTTCACATGTGTCCCTTGGACTTCATTACATATCATTTATTACATAATACAAATTAAAAATGAGGCGATATCTATATAAGACAAAATTTATAATGGGACAAAGAATCATCAAATTGATAAGTCATTTTATTCCTCATGGAGTTTAGTTGTAATGTAAGTGTGCCAAGATTTGAATTTCATGGAGATAGCTTTGACCCAAATTGGGAAGTCCCCAATGTAACACATATTTACCTCTAGTGCCCTAGTCAATATGTTCCTGGAGTTTGATTGTACATTATTCCACAACCATGAAAGTTTCATATTATGAGCTTTGACTGGCGCAAAGGCATATTGCAAAACAATCTATTTGGTTACCTCCAAGCCTTCCTGTTTTGTTTCCTGCTTGATCTAATCAATGTATTTCTTGATCTCTGGGAAGATGATATCCGTGCTTTTGATTGCTTCAAGTGTACCTATCGAAGGAATCCCATGTTTCTGTTTTAGAGACTCAAAACCATTATGCAATCGATTTATGCAACAATAGTACTAATCAACTAATCTCCAAGGAAAATGTAGTTCTGATGGTGGAGTCTCGACTGAACTCTGTCTATTCCTACAAAAATCCTATATTTATTATCCAAAAGTTGTAGAGCATCTTGATACTAGGAAGGCATCTCTTGAAGTTGATCAAATACTATATTTTTCACTTTCAAGAGTTTCATGACTTCTAGTGTTTTCTTTTGAATACCAATGGGAGGAGCCACCACTTGCTATAAAATAACCATCTAATCATATAATCGTGCCATGATGTCCTCCATTGGCCCCAATTTTTCTTGCGTGGTTGACTGCCATTTTGCAATGTTGAAAATTTGTGACGAAAACCGTCGATTCTCCATCACAAGATGTTTGTTGGGTCAATTTACTAGGTAAATTAACACAAGCATTTAATTATCAATCCAAGCTTGTAAGCTTAGAATCATGACCAAAGTCTATGGATTCCAATGGTAGTGAATTTTAGAAGATGAAATAGAAATAGTAAAAGAAACACATATTACAAATATAAACTCTAATTAAGTAATTTCTAATTCACTTAAATAATATGTGGGTTGAGGCTCCTAACTAAGAGAACCTGGTTGTCCTTCCCTACAATACTATTTCCATGAAGAGAAATCCAAAGAACTAATTAAAAACGGTTTATGATGCATAAGATGTAAAAGAAGAGGCTCCTAACTAAGGAGGACCAAGATGTCCTTCTTCACAATTCTACTCTATCATAATGACCATTGCTCCAAACCAGAAATGTAGAAATAACTTCAAATAAGAAAAGACGAATGAAATTCAGTTTTAGTTCAAGATCAAATAGAAGGGGAATTTAACTTAAATTCCTATGTGTCCCTTCATATGTAGACTAGAATTAAACCAATATTCATTCAACAATCATCACACATCTAAATACATTTGAAACAAGAACTAATTTATAAAAACTATGAAAATTTAATCAAGAAGTGCACTTAGCTTGGTGTGGGGTCCTCCACCATTGCCTTGCACACTTGAAGAAATCTTAGCTACAAAAACTTTAATAAATCAACCAAGCATGAAAAAAAAATTGAAATGAAACAGGTTCTTCAATTAACTTTTAGTCTTCAAAGAGTCTCAAAATCAGATTACATAAATTCTACATGCTCAAGCCCTCAATGGTCTTGGCTTAAATAGAGAAATAATAAAAAACTTGACTACAATGTCTCTAACAGTCATATCCTAATCCCATCTATCTTGGTTGAATCCATCCATTTAGTTACACCAAATCTGGAAAAATCCCAAAATCTACTATTTCTGCCCTATTTTCTAGGGATTCTTGAAAAACAGGGCATGTTTGACCAGCGTTGACTGGGCCAGTTTTAGCTCAGTTTGACCGAACCAATAGGAATTCGTTCAATATTAGTTCCCAATATTTCTATATATGTGCTCAGCTCATGCCCAGATGTCCTACAAGTATGTGATCAATGAAGCCATTACAGGATTTTTTTATCGTGTCCAAAAATGCACTTAAAATCCAATTTTTATAAAACCATCTAAAAATTGCAAAAATTAATTTATATACCTGGATATGCATAAATTGGTCAAAATAGGGTGTATATGGATGGTAAATGGATGGATAACATGGAAATTAAGTGTATTTAATTAAGCAAAATTTGATCAAAATCGAGGGCCAACAATGCTTTGCCTTTTGCTTCACTGTATCAAGTTCTCTTCTCAGCCTGACATTATTATTTAACAAGTACTTAGAATTATCCTGTGATGCTGTAACGAATGCAACATTTTCCACCATAATAACTTTGGGATTCCTTCTGGTATTGGATGTTATCACCTTCTCTGTAGAAACTAAGACTAGATTTTGAGGATCTTTGGGTAAGTATCTATGCCTTTGCTGCATGATCCTCTTCTTAAGCTGATCAAACATTACATTGCATACATCCATGGCTCTATCATCTGGTGGAGGTGTGATCCACATTTATTAGAATGGAAGATGACCACCTGCAAGAGGAGGTTCCTCTAGAGTCCTTGGTTCATCATCAATGGGTTGGATGGTATCTTCTTCCTCCAGCTCCTCTTCTTCAATATCCTAAGTCAACTATTCTTCTTCTATTCTCTACACCACTTGTTGAGATTGCAACAAGATGATGGAGCTTAGTGAAAAGAGTCGCCTTCACTAAGTGGGCCCGCAGGCTATTTTTGGCGCAAGTCTATTTTTAGACTATGTCTATTTTTAGACATATGGATCATGTCTATGGATTGCAGGTTTCTGTTTATGGATGATTGATCAAGTTGGAAAAAATAGATGGACTTCTGTTTTTAGACCACAGCGGAGTGACTGCTCAGTCTAAATATAGAATAGTCAAATATTATTAGCTCATAATAATATTTAGACTATAAACTTTGTCTTATTCTCTTGGAGCACTTCAGGATGAGTGTAGAGCCTCTAACTTACACCTCACCATCCACTATTACCTACTGTTATTCATCACTTACCTCTCTCTTTTGCCTCATTTTCAAGGTAAAACCACCCAGATCATTACATTAGATGTCATTAAGCATGATCAAGTGAGCTTTGCTAATGTGTGACTGTTTTGTTTAGATTTTGACATATTTACAAGCATTCCGCAGCTCTCTGCCGATTCCGTAGCCATCTGGTGATTCCGCAGCCATCTGGTGATTCCGCAGCCTTTTTGTTAATCTTAAGGTTCCACGTGCCATTTTGCCAAATGAGCCACATGGGCACTTAGGAATCAAGGTGCTCGAGGTTCCTGTGCTATTGGTTCAACCATCCACGTCATCTGCACCTCCGGTCAACAAGGGGCAAGTTACGGTCAACAAAGGCAGCTTAACGGTGATGCGTAAGCTGTTGGGTCACGTCAGCTCAAACGGTGACTTGCCCATATTACGCAGGTTGTGGGAGACATAATCCAACTCTAGATTCAATGCCCATAATGACCAGAACCTCCAGCTATCCACGCAGGCTTATGACATGTTAATTAAAGCTTTATTACGCATGACAGTCAGTTATTTTTCAGTTTTAGTTGTACGTGTTAGGCTATCTTTCAGATGCCTATAAAAACTTGTGTCTGCGTACGCTTATTTAACTTTATTATTGCTGTGTTTTTATGAATTGGTTATAATTTTAGTGCATTTCAAGACTCTGTTTTAATAGTGTTGTTCTAGCACTCTGGATTGTGATTTTCTGCATATGGAGTAATAGAAGCAGTGTTGTTTTGAAGTTTTCAATACCTTGAGTCTTCTTTGGGATATATGAATGGAGGGCCCCTGTTCATGTTAGCCTTGTACAGTATTTTATGTTCAGCATTTCCTTATTTTCATTCAGCATTTCTTTTTCTTGATACATATACAGCGTAATTCACCTTTATGTTATTTCATTTCCAGCCTTTATTTTAAGCTGATCAGCATTGTTCTTTTGCAGGTTTTTAACCCGGGATTGATTGTGTGTTATGTATTTGCTTTATATCTAGTGGTATTTTCAGTTGACAGATTCAAAGTTGCTGCCTTTACTTTATTTTCTTAGCTGATTTTTAGCTTTATTTCTCAAATCTGTCTGCTAACATATGAATGGTCTCTTTATTATAAATTTTTTATCTTTTTGAGATCAGAATACTAATAACTTGCAGCTGACTTTGGGTACTTTTTAGACTACTCCTTTAACTACTTTCTAATCGTGCTTTACACAATACTATGTGCTAGAAGCAGAGAGTTAGAAAGAGCAAAACATTATAACTAGTCTTTAAAGTAGATTTTTCTCATTTTTATCATTTCTTAGACTTATCTTTAGCTACTTCCTAATCGTGTCTTACACAGTACTATGTGTTAGAGGCAGAGAGTTAGGAAGAGATAAACATTATCATTGGTCTTTTAAGTGATTTTCTTACCTTTTATTTGCAGCAGCATGAATGGTGTCTAATGCCATTAAAAAGTGGTTCTTTGCTTTCAGTTCATTTTAATTCATTTATTTCCTTCAAGTTTTCCTTTTCAGCAAGTAGTTAGAAACCAATAATCACACACTTTCACTCATCTAGAATTCACCTTACACACACCATCACTCATCTGTTTATAAATACATCACTCCATCTTAGGAAGATAAATTAACCATAAAACAACACCCCAAACGACAAAAAGCTTTAAGAGGTTGCTTAAGTACATATAATACACCTTCACTTCATCAGCTTACGAGCCCCGGGTTGACAATTAATGACATCAATTTAGGAATACTAAATTGACTAAACATTTTGGCGCCGTTGCCGGGGAAGTGAAATTAAGTAGCCATA
>APFE030140734.1:1888-30720 GCA_000404065.3 Pinus taeda | reverse complement strand
ATGCTTTCCCCGGGATACATACTGTTTAATGTGTGAATGCTCTTGATGTTTTATTGTTATTGACGCTGCTATATTGATGATCAACGTAGAGGAGCTTATGTATTGTGTATGTTTTCCGCAATAGTACATGATCAGGATAATCTCTGTTGAATATGTGTTAAATTATTCAAAATTTCTACACCACTTCCTCCTCCTGTGACTACCTCTGCTATTCTTCTACTCTCTTCTTCTTCTTATTATTTCTTCTGGAGAAACTCATCCTGCTTCCTCTTCTCCTTTTCTTCTTATGCTTATATCCTCTCTTGCAATACTTAAATAACTCCTATGTTTAAGGGACCATATTTCCATTTCTTACTGCTCTCGCCTATTGAGTCATACCCAATCCTTTTCTTAGGAGATAATTTCATCTCTTGATGGGTTATCTCTTCCTCCTCCTACACCTGCAAGTCTTGAGTTGGTGGATCTTAGGTTTCCATCCCTGGATGTGCCTTCATGTTTGCATTGTACCAGTTCTTTATCTTCTCATCTTCTGTTGTGGACATTGATAAGTACCCTATATTGTGACTGATCCTTTCACAATGTTTCTTGATCACTCTCCTGTGATCCCATCCATGGAAGTCCTTAGTGGAAAAGTGCAGGTGACCCATATTTTGTATCTCTACTTTTGTCACTTTATGGCTCTTTAAATCATATAATTTGATTATCAATGAAAATGTGGGCTAAGGGGCTTTCTTCCTCTTATGAATAATTCTTGACAATCCCTTGTCTAGTTGATTTTCTACTTCTTGCATGACCACCTTATTAGTCACATATTATGGTATGAGATGAGGGGATATATGACAACCAAAACATATGATATATGTACCCTTGGGAGCTACAAACTAGTTCGAAATATCTCAGAGTGAATCCTTCACCTGATTAGTTATGTAAGGAGGATTGATATCGAATATAATTTGAAAGACAATTGTAAAGAGGTGATCAACCAATTTTTCATATACACCTCTGAAGATTGATTCTGATAACACTTTGTAGTGGAAGTAAATGAAGAAAGTCTCCTCAAGGGTCCAGTTCCAGTTCATTCCTAGGAAGGCATACTGTGCACGGATTCCATCTAAGAGAAATACAGACATGTATAATTTTGGTGCTTATTTTTCCCTCAGAGATGCTTTTTTCACCCTATATGATGCTACAACTCGAATGACAATATATCTACCTAATTGAAAAATTATGCCACGGGTTATGACCATGTTGAGCATATATATCCAATTCTCCTTAAACAACTCAACATTCTTGCACCCATGTAATTGATAACACATGGCTATCATTAAACACTGATATATGTTTATGAGAATCTTTGTCGAATATACTGCGATGGGCAATGGCGAAACTTGGCAGGCTCTCGACACCATGATTTGATAATGTCACTTGTGTCAAGGTCGACCCATCTCATGTAAAATATATCATTTGCATATTCTGTGGGCTTGAGAATCTTATAATATGTCTGCATATGTTCACCATAATAGGTGGTGAGCTAAATGCCACTCTTACTGTGAAGCACAAGGTGAGAGTCATCTATATGTGTAATTATCCATTCAATCACATCCACACCTAGCATGATTGAGAATCTGCATGGAATCTTATGTATCTTAGACTTCTTGATATTAATGTACACATGCACATCTTCTAATTTCTCAAAAAACTTGTTGTGCATGAATGTGTCCTTGATCTTAGCCCATGTGACCTTAGTAGTTTTATCAGTGAAGCACTGTGTGTCTACATATATGGGAATGTTTGGCTTTGTAACTTCAATAGGTTCCTCAGTGCTTGCTTTTGAGAGTTCTTTGGAGGCCACTTTACGAGGTGACATGGATCCAACAGATGAAGATAGGGTAACAATACTTGTAGCACAAACACCTATTTGTGGCAGCACACTCATAACGACAATATTAGCTTAAAGAAACCTACTATGGAACAATACCTGTAAATCATATTCAAAGAGCCTTTAGATGTAACTATTTATGAAAATATATGAATGACAACATAAAACCACTTGCATGCATGAGAAAATAGTCATGCAAAGTAGGAGGGCATACTTCCAAAGCACAAAGGAATGTAAGGCATCATTCAAGGCTTTGTAGTGCACTCATGCACTCAAGCAAGTGAAAGAAAACCTCAAGGGTGCATTGGTGTAGTTTGAAGCATTGAAGGGGTGAGATGTTTGGCCTTCAAGCCTTCCTAATGCGGTCATGTGCTCAAGGAGAGAAAGGGGGCACACTGTTTCACTTTGAAGGGATGAAGGACTGGGTTGACCTGCCTTTAGGCCTTTGCAATGCTCTCATGCACACAAAGGCAAGGATGGTGCATTGGAGCACTCCGAAGGATGATGCTTCGAGTGTTAGTGGTGCACTCATGCCCTCAAGGGAGGGTGCAATTCTTCATGGTGAAGAAGTACACTCAAGAGGAAAACTTGGTCATTCTAGGCACAATTTTCAAGGTTAGTCGGGCTCCAGAAGTGTGCACTACCTATTGGAAGCTACAAAACAACTTTTAACAACAATATTTGATGATAAGATGAGGAGAAGAGAGATCTACATTCTTATATAGAAGTTGTTGCACTCTTGGTGGAATATGAAAAGGTTGAAGAATGTGAAGACTTTTTGCATGCGACAACATATTAAAATTTGCATCATGAATATTGAACATAAACGCCAATAGTTGAAGTAAAAAACCAAGAAGCGAAAACAAGAAAATAAAGAATGACAACAAAATCATGAAAGGGAATGAAAATATTCGACATGCAAAACTTACTTGTAGCACTGGTTGATGAAGAGTTTCTTGATCTCTAGATGTGTGCTTAACTCATATGAGAATGATTACGAAAAATAATGATTAACTAGGTTGATTTAAAGAATTTTATATGAAAAACTGATTCATGCATGATCACCACTTATTGATGAGTGAAAGGATTAATTATGGGAAGTTAAGTGGGATCCTATTTTCTAGGAGTGCACTCACATGCAACAAAATGGTCATGCATGTGCCTAGGAAGAGCGCATGTCTTCGACACGAAGGAGTGTGCTAAGGTAGGGTGCACTTTCTCAGCATGAAGGAATGCACTCAAGGAGGGTGCACTTCTTCAGACCAAAGGAGTGCACTCAAGTTGAGTGCATGTCTTCACCAACTTGGAGTGTGATTTTGCCTTTCTGAGTGATTTTTCTTGCTTTTGTTTGATTTTCTATGGTTTTGAGTATTGTTTTAGTGTGTACATGGCAAGAAGGAAATTTTCTAAGTCAAGATATGTGATGAGTTCACCAAACCATGGACTAACTAACTCAAGATCTTCTAATGGTTAAGTGACGACCCTTGGGAAACATTGACTTAAGAGGATGCGACACTAGGAGAAAACATGCCAATAGGAAATCAAACAACATGACGACATAAAGAAGCTTGAAAATAGATAGGCCATAAAGGTTTACCCATTATGCCCAATTTTTAAAAGAAATGCATCCACCCTACTAACGCTCATAAGCACTACCTATTTGTATTTTGCTAACCAAATTTTAGAAAAAATTAAACCATAATGTGAAGGTTGTCATTAGTAGACACAATATTTATTGGCATTATGATACATGTGTTGTCCTTGATGGAAACTCACTCCAATGATAGTTCATAGTGCAATAGGTCAACAACAAAGTATTATAGATCAAACTCTAAAGGATGAAGAAAGAGAGGTATATGCTGGTTCACATTGTCCAAGAAGCATATGCACGTGGGTTTACAGAAAAAAAGGAGCGTATAACGTATACATGCACTTTCACAAGAAGAAAAGCACGTACATGTTGGAAAACCAAGATTTTTATCCAAGGTATTTTGATCCAAGGTATTGATCCAAGGTATTTGGTCCAAGGTATTGACCCTAGGTATTTGGTCCTAAGTGGTTTTGGTCCAAGGTATTAAGGAAGGCCTAAGAATATATGAGGAAAATATCATTAGGCCAAGTGTGCAAGCAATACGATTCTAAGGAATACTTCTATCTGAAGTATATTTTATGTTGCAGGGTTATGTTAGGGACTAGATCTGAAATATTCATGTGCACCATGAGTTCAATATTAGATCAGGAATCATGAGACTTGAAATGACTTATTCTTGAATGATCTGATATTGGGTGAGACTAGATCTGATGTTTTGCGCCTGTTCTATTCATTACCTATCATGATCTGGTTCTATCTGGATTCTGGAATTGCAACAAAATTCTGAGTCAACATTTGTAGATTTGTATGCAGGTTCGTCTCAGCCAAAGAGTGTATACACGTAGGTTTGGTTCCTTCAAGTAGCGTATACTAAAGAAAAGCTTCTTTTCAGATCTATTTTATCTATCTAATAAAATTTTGTTATGTTACTGTTGTCTGTCAATGAATTCTTCTTAGATCTGAATGTAAAACTGAATGCATAAGGAGGCTGGCATTTGATTGATTGATTGTATAAGTAAGAGGAAGTGATCTCTGTCCCTGCCTATGTAAATCTCTGAAAGTTGATAGTAGATATTCGAAATATTGATAGTTGGTACAGACTTGATTCAAAAGTTTATGTTTGCAGTAGTTTTAAAGGTATACGCAGGTTCAATTAATAGAAGTAGCGTACACATGGAGTTTGGGTACAACCAAGTAGCGTGTACATTCTAATCCATGATTTTTGAGATAACAGTTGGTTCTGAATGATGATGCAGGGTTCTGGGTTCAATACAGTGTTCTGGTGTCAATGATTTGATTGTTCAGATTAACTGAATATTGGTTGATGTAGTTTAAGTTTAAAATATTTGATGGGTCCAGTATGAAAGTTTGATGAAACGTGGCCTTCAGTTTGTGGTGTTGTGATCCAGGAGTATCCAGTATAAAAATTCATGAAACCTGGTCCCTGGAGGACGAGTGGAGTTTTCCTTATGCTGGCACCTATGTACTAGTAAACATATTGGCTAGTATAAGAGCTAGGGGGTTGTAGCTCCCTTCTAGTAGAAGCTAGAGAACGAGAGAAGCTTGTAATTTTTTGCAGGTAGAAGCCTGCGTACTGGTATGAGTCTACACTGGTACAAGATTGTAAATAGATTTTCTTATTATTAAAAGAAGACAAAGACGTCAGCAGTAGGTGGTTTTTACCGACATTGGGTTTCCACCTTAAACCTTGGTGTTCATGTGTGTTTATTATTGTGATGCTTTATTCTACTTTTACTACACTATCTAATAAATCTCCGATATACTGGTTTAAGCTCAACACATGATAAATTGTCTAAATCACAAGTTCTTTGCATATATGCTAGTTTCTTTAAGCACATTTGCCTATACATGATAGTTCACTTCACTGAAGTAGCATATATAATTCTATTTAGGAAAAAGAAATTTATTGATATGATAATACTGATTCACCCCCCTCTTAGTATTATTTCCAACAATTGGTATCAGAGCAGGTCATTCAAAAGAGCCTTGATCACTTGAAGGGCAATCCATCGACATGAATAATCAATAAAGCATGGGATCCATCAGACCACCAATATTTGATGGGAGCAACTTTGTTTATTGGAAAATAAGAATCATATCCTATCTACAATCACTTGAAATGGATGTCTGGGAAATTGTGGAAGGAGGGTATAAATTTCCAACAACAATTCCTACAGATGCGGCAAGTAAAAAGCAATATGAAAACAATGCCAAAGCTACCAATACTTTATTGGGAAGTCTGTCACAATCAGAATTTGTCAAAGTCATGTAGCTCAAATCAGCCAAATAAATGTGGGACAAAATCGTTCTCAGCTACGAAGGAGATTCTCAGGTAAAATGTGCTAAGCTTTAAACTCTCAGAATTCAGTATGAAACTCTTAAGATGCATAGTGATGAAAGTATAGCTAGTTACTTCTTATGTATAGATGAGGTTGTTAATTGTATGAAGAATCTGGGTTAAGAAATAAAGGAAGTTACCTTAGTTGAGAAAGTTTTGAGATCCTTGTCTGCTAAATTTGAATCCAAAGTGTCTGCCATAGAAGAAAAACAGGATCTACAGAATATCTCTATGACACAGCTTCACAAAATCCTAATTGCCTTTGAGATGAGAAAAGGAGGACCATCAGATATGAGAGAAGCCACATTTAGAGCCTCAACAAAAGGAAAGGAAGAACACAATGAATCGGGACATATTTTAGAAGAAGAAGATGAGGTAAAATTTTTCAAGAAACTTCAACGGGGTTTTGGAAGGTTTAGAGGTAAGTTACCTTTCAAATGCTTTGCTTGTGGTAGAGTCGATCATTATGCTACCAAATGTCCTCATAAAGATAAATATGAAAAACGAAAGGAATATGCAAAAGGGAATAGAAAACAAGTTGTGAATAAAATGAGTTACTATACTCATGAATATAGCGATGGTTTATCTAATAGTGATGAAGATGAAACTGGACAAGATTACAGACTTCTCACGGCTTATGATGGCAATAATTTTTGGGATAGATTAGAAGAGGATAGTGATGGTTCATCTAATAATGATGATTATAGAATTCTCATGGCTTATGGTGATGATAATTTTTGGGATGCTTTAGAAGAGGAATACCTTCATGAAGAAATATATAGACTCAAAATATTTTTGGAAGAAAAGAATATGATTATGGATACCATGACATACCAACTTGCTGAAAAGGAAAAACACAATGAATAACTAGAATGTGAAATTGTGGGTCTAAGAAAGGATCTTGAGAAAACGAAATCTCTCAATATTAGATTTTCTAAAGGATCAAAAACTTTAAATGAAATTATCAAAGTTTAGCGTTCTCCTCTGATAAAGATAGGTCTTGGATATACTGAAGAAGCATCTCAACCACAGAAGTCGTCAACCTCCACCAAAAGATATCTTGATGCAACAAAGACCAGTGAACAGTATAACAATCATCAGCAAAGGCATAAAGCAGATCAGCAAGTAAATCATACTCAATTTACTCCAAGGATGAATAAGAGCCACAACCAACCTTAGGCAAATCATACTCAATTTTCTCCAAATATGAAAATCAATAGAAACTTCAATCACCAGGTTAATATATTTGATAGTCGCAGGAACTTCTTTAATGGGCAATGCTTTTCATGTCATAATTTTGGGCACAAAGCTGCTCAATGTGTTGCTTACAAAACCATCATGACTAGAGAAGCATGAAATCAAAGGAAATGTAAAAGGCATCAAGAGAAGTTCCTATAATAACTTTTCTCCTCTTGAAAATGAAATATAATGCCCAATCTATAACAACTTTGGTCATGAAGAATCTGAATGCAAGAGAATTTTTTTTGCAAACATCTCAAAAGGAGCAAACACCATTAAATCCCAAGGTATGGAGAAGGAAGGAATCTGAAACAGAAAGATGTTGTATAACCTTGTATGCAGAAGGACAAGAAAATCATTGGTACATTGATAGTGGATGCTCAAAACACATGGCAGGCGACAAAGAAAAACTTCACTCATATAATGCCTTAGAAAAGGAAAAGAATGTTTCATTTGAAAATGACACTTCTGCTGTCATAAAAGGTAAATGCTCTGATTTCTTGAAAGAAAAGGTTAAAGTTGGAAATGTTATGTATGTAGACAGTTTAAAGCATAACTTGTTGAGTGTCAGTCAAATGTGTGATGAAGGAAATGAAGTTGTGTTTCGATCAAATGGATGTGTTGTTCGTGAGCTTGATACATGAGAGGTCGTGATCAAAGGTACAAGAACTCCAAACAACTTATACATACTCAAGGGAGGAAAACAATAGTGCTATCTAAGAAAAAAATGATGAAAACTAGCTGTGGCATAGAAGATTGGATATCTAAGCTTTTCTCAAATAAGAAAAGCATGAAGACTCAAGGCTATTTGTGATCTTCCAGATATCAGCATCCCAGAAAATACAATATGCAAACCATGTCAAATAGGTAAGCAAACCAGAATCCACTTCATGGAAAAAATGGATAGCTAGAAAGCCTCTTGAACTTGCCCATACTAATTTCTGTGGACCATCAATGAAAAAGTCAACTTGTGGAGAAGAATACTTTATTTTGTTCATTGATGATTTTTCCAGAATGTGTTGGATAGGTCTTCTAAAGCATAAATATGAATCATTTGGAAAGTTACAAGCCTTCAAATCTTTGGTTGAAAATGAATTAGATCGAAAAATCAAATGCCTCAGATCTAATCGAGGAGGGGAATTTACATTGGATGAATTCTTTGACTTTTGTGAACAACATGGAGTAAAAAGGCAATTCTCCACCACAAGGACTTCTCAGCGAAATTGGATGGTGGAAAGAATGAGCATAATAGTTCAACAAATGGCTCAAGCTATGCTAGATGAATCTGGAACTCCTGCAACCTTTTGGGGTGAAGTTGCATTCACTGCCGTAACTATTCTCAACAAAGAAAATGTTCGGGTAAATAGCACTCAAACTCCACATGAACTTTGGTATGGAAAGACTCCTACTGTAAAATACTTTAATGTTTTTGGGAGCATATGTTATATCAAAAGGACTGATGAAAAACTTGGTAAGTTTGAACCTAGAGCAGATGAAGGTATTCTTCTTTGTTATTCTTCCATAAGTAAAGGATATAAATGTTATAATAAAAGACTTGGGAAATTATTGAAAGCATTGATGTTATAGTTGATGAAGCATGCAGAAATCCAAAACAGATAAAGTCCACAAAAGATTATGACAATGAAGAAGATGAGGATTATTTTCCCACATCAAATCAAAATGATATTGAAGAAGAAACTAATGAAGCACCAGAAGAAGAGATAATGGTATAAGAAAACACTCCATCTAGGTATGTTCTGAAAAATCATCAAGAAACTCAAATTTTAGGGGAAAAAGAGGTAGGTGTACAAACAAGAAGAACTATTACAGGGATCTCAAGCTATCTAGCATTACTATCCTCCATTGAATCTCAAAACATAATTGAAGCATGAAAATATGAATGTTGGGTCAAGGCCATGGATGAAAAACTTGAGAAAATTGAAAAGAATGATACTTGGGAATTAGTTCCTAGACCTCATGATAAAATTATTATAGGAACTAAATGGATATTCAAAAGCAAGCTGAATGAAAATGGAGAAGTCATTAGAAACAAGGCTAGACTTGTTTGTAAAGGGTATGCTCAACAAGAAGGTATAGATTTTGAAGAAATCTTTGCACTTGTTGCTAGAATTAAAGCCATAAGGATGTTTCTTGCTCTTTCTAGCTTTCAGAAATTCAAAGTATACCAAATGGATGTAAAATCAACCTTCCTTAATGGAGATTTAGAAGAAGAAGTGTATATTGAACAACGGGAAGGATTAATTCTTGGAAATGATGCAAAACTTGTATGCAGAATAAAAAAGGTTCTCTATGGTCTGAAACAGGCTCCAAGGGCCTGGTATTACCACTTTAACAAATATCTACACCAACAAGGTTTTACAAAAGGTTTTGCAGATAACAATCTATATACAAAGATTGAAACTGATAAATTGCTAATTATTATTGTTTATGTTGATATCATTTTTGGTAGCAATGAAGAATCCATGAGTCAGAATTTTGCTTCAGTATTGCAGCAAGAATTTGAAATGTCCTTTCTTGGTGAACTTACCTACTTTCTTGGTCTGCAAGTTGAACAAACTAAAGATGGTATTTTTCTGTCACAAACCAAAAATCTCAAATAGATCTTGAAAAGGTATGGAATGGAAGATTTTAAACCTATATGTACCCCAATGGTAACAGGATGTAGTCTCAGCTCAAATGATGAATCAGTAGAAGTACATTAACCAACTTATAGATCCATGATTGGCAGTCTGCTTTATCTAATAGGTACCCGACCTGACATCATGCATGCATTAGAAATAGTTGGAAGACTCCAAGAAAATCCAAAGGGATCACACCTTCAGGCAGTCAAAAGAATTTTCAAATATCTTCAAGGAACTCAGGACTTTGGTTTACGGTATCCTAGAGATACAGATCTTACTCTTCATGCATATACAAATGCAGATTGGGCAGGAAGTGTTGATGATAGAAAAAGCACTATCGGTGGTGCATTCTATATGGGTTCCAGGTTAGTGTCTTTGTTCAACAAGAAACAAAGTTCAATTGCTTTATCTATAGCTGAAGAAGAATATGTGGCTGCTACATCTTGCTGCACACAACTACTTTGGATGATGCAAACTTTGCAAGAAATTCAGATCACATGTACTCCACCTATCTCCATTCTATGTGATAAGACAAGTGCCATCAATATTTCAAAGAATCTAGTCATGCACTCCAAGACCAAGTACATACCCATCAAGTACCATTTTCTACGTGAACAAGTGCTTGAAAAAAAGGTCAAATTGGAGTATGTTCCCTCCACATAACAAGTTGCTGATATATTCACTAAATCACTGCCCAGAGAAACATTTGAATATCTCAGACAAAAGTTGGGAGTAGTTGCTACATCATCCTGTTGTTAAATCCAATTTTTTTAGAGAAATTTTATTATACGCATGTTTCATGAAGTATAATCACGTACACACATGAGTTTCTGTGGGTCAAGGAGCGTATATGTTTTTCAGTCAGGAAAAATAGTGGTGCAGGCTCTGATATGGGTGCTTTGTCTGATGTTTATGATTACTGTCTATCGATATGCTTTGTTCATTAATTTTTATTTGACTGACAAAGATGCCCTGATCATTGACTTGTTAACAATGCACATGTAGCACAGGTATAGGGGGAGCATTAGCCTTCACATACATTCAACATTGTTGGCATTATGGTTGTTGACTTCAGCCATGGCTTCATATATTTATACCATTTGTTGCTTAAGTAATGTAAAAGTCTAGGGTGTGATATGTCTTCTCATACATTTGAATGAGTCCTAGAAAAATGATGTAATTTGTATCCCCACTTTTCATGGAATGGATGATGTAATATTTATTATTTTTTTCATGTATAAACAATTGGTATATCCCCATTTGGTTGGGTGGATGAGTCAAATTTGGTTTATCCCCACTTGGTTGGGATATAGATATATGCATGATTCATTGGTGATAGGAAGGTCATACTCACATAGTTGAGTTATAGAGTCATGTTATTCTTTTGGAGAATATTTTTGCATGTGCTCAAGGGGAGCATGGACAGTTTCAATGCATCTTAGCATGAACAAAGGGGAGCTCAATAAGAAAATTTAGCATGTACTCAGGGGGAGCATGGACATCATAATGTATGTCAAAGGGAGAGAATATCTTGGTCGACCCTTTGCCCTTGATGTCAAAGGGGGAGAGTGTCTTGGCATTGTTCTTTCTATCAAGTCCAAAGGGGGATATTGTTGGCATTATGATATAGGTGTTGTCCTTGATGGAAACTCACTCAGATGATAGTTCATAGTGCAACAGGTCAACAACAAAGGATTACAGATCAGACTCCAAAGAATGAAGAAAGAGAGGTAAACAATGGTTCACATTGTCCAAGAAGTGTATACACGTGGGTTAACATAAAAAAATGAGCATATAACGTATACACACACTTTCACAAGAAGAAAAGCACGTACATGTTGGAAAACCAACTTTTTGGTCCAAGGTATTTTGATCCAAGGTATTGATCCAAGGTATTTGGTCCAAGGTATTGACCCTAGGTATTTGGTCCAAGGTATTGGTCCTAAGTGGTTTTTTCCAAGGTATTGAGGAAGGCCTAAGAGTATATAATGAGGAGAATATCATTAGGCCAAGTGTGAAAACAATAAGATTCTAAGGAATACCTCTATTTGAAGTATATTTTATGTTGCAGGGTTATGTTTGGGACTAGATTTGAAATATTCATGTGCACCGTGAGTTCAATATTAGATTAGGAATCATGAGACTTGAAATGACTTATTCTTGAATGATATGATATTAGATGACATTAGATCTGATGTTTTGTGCCTGTTCTATTCGTTACCTATCATGATCTGGGTTTGTCTAGAGCCTGGAATTGTAGCAAAATTCTGAGTCAATATTTGCAGATCTGTATGCAGGTTCGTCTTAGCCAAAGAGCGTATACATGCAGGTTTAGTTCCTTCAAGTAGCGTATACTAAAGAAAAGCTTCTTTACAGGTCTGATTGATCTATATGATAAAATTATGTTATGTTACTACTATCTGTCAATGAAGTCTTCTTATATCTGAATGTAAAACTGAATGCATAAGAGGCTTGCATTTGATTGATTGATTGTATAATTAAGAAGAAGTGATCTCTGTCCCCGCCTATGTAAATCTCTGAAAGTTGATAGTAGACATTCATAAAATTGATAGTTGGTACAAACTTGATTCAAAAGTTTATGTTTGCAGTAGTTTTAAAGGTATACACAAGTTCAATTAACGGAAGTAGTGTACACACACAGTTTGGGTACAACCAAGTAGTGTATACATTTTAATGCATGATTTTTGAGGTTATAACTAGTTCTGAATGATGATACAGGGTTCTGGGTCAGTACAATGTTCTGGTGTCAGTGATCTGATTGTTCAGATTAATTGAATAGTGGTTGATGCAGTTTAAGTTTAAAAGCTTTGATGGGTCTAGTATGAAAATTTGATGAAACATGGCCTTGAGTTTGTGGTGTTGTGTTCTAGGAGTATCCAATCTGAAAATTCATGAAACGTGGTCCCTGGTGGAAGACTGGAGTTTTATGTAGGCTAGCACCTACGTACTAGTAAACATATTGGCTTGTACAAGAGATAGGGGGTTGTAGCTCCCTTCTAGTAGAAGTTGGAGAAAGAGAGAAGGTTGCAACCTTCTGTAGGTAGAAGCCTGCATACTGGTATGAGTTTGCACCAGTGGAAGATTGTAAACATATTTTCTTATTATTAAAAGAAGATAGAGATGACAACAACTGGTGGTTTTTACCCACATTGGGTTTCCACCTTAAACATTGGTGTTCATGTGTGTTGCTTATGTGTGATGCTTTATTCTGCTTTTACTGCACTGTCTAATAAATCTCTAATATACTGGTTTAAGCTCAACACATGATAAATTGTCTAAATCACAAGTTCTCTACATATTCACTGGTTTCTTTAAGCACAGTCACATATACACGCTAGTTCACTTCACTGAAGTAGAGTATACAATTCTGTTTAGGAAATAAAATTATTGATGTGATAATACTGGTTCACCCCCCTCTCAGTATTATTTCCAACACATGCAACTACTTTCATTTTATGTTATAAGCATTCTAGTATGGACCATGTATTGAAGTTAGATTCTATACTATGTTGCTTTGGTTGTATACTTGTTCCCTTGCTTCACCTTGGTGGTTATCATTTCATCCTATTCTGGTGTGACCTTCCTTAGGGTCTTTATTTCACTGTTTAAGGGGGCCACAAATAAGAGGCTCTGATTATGTTCACATTACATGATAGTCATATTTAACACTTATCATCATTCCCATTAGTCTATTATCCCATTTTTTGATTGGTTGCTTTTAGTCATTCATATTTTTTCCTTGTAGGTCTTGTCCTATGAGAAGGGAAGTTGGAAATACTCAAGTTTGATGTAGCTGTAAGAAAATAAAATGCATAAGGCAAATGTCAAAATGGAAAAGAATAGAAATGGATGTAAAGCAATCAAAACCCAATTGTAGATTGAGCTCTACGCTCTCTTATGTAGCCACCTGTTCTAGAGAGCATTGATGCATATCATGCATATGAAAGTAAAAGGAACTCTAAAAGAACATCTTTATATTTATGAAACATAAAATTCAAATCATTAAAGGTTGACTATGTTATCTTTATTTCATGATAATCAATGAAGTTTGTTAAAAAATCCAAATTAAATAGAGAAAAGGAAAATAAGGGGGCTTGGAAAAGCAAAAGTGACAGAAGGTAACTCAAGTAACTAAGGACTCCCTCTCTAGAGGTTCTTATGGATGATGGTTTACACAACCTAGTATAATACTATGACACCATTCATGAAGTAAACCACAAGTGATAACACCTATTTGTTGCACCTATCATTTGAATTGGTTGGCCTACGAATTGTTCCTCCCCTTAAGGTTGGAAGAACGTAAGACGACCATATGATAATCCTCCCATACCTAAGTTTGGTAACTTGTATACAATCATAAGCTAGTGAGACATTTGAAGATGATAATTGTGTGATGTACTTTGATGGATTTAACACAATATAATTCCACCTTGACGCTTCTATGGTTATTGTACCCATGATGTTAATCTCACTTGATTCATTGATTCATTGATGTCTAAACACATTCATGATGACACGAGACACTTGTTGGAGGGAGTTGGAGTACTTTGGGGGATTGCTGACCTAGATGATGACTATGCATAGTAGATGCGACCCATAGTAGATGAGACTCCCCTACAACCTCAAGACCTTGGACATTGACCTTTGAGGCTAGGACATTGGATTCCATAGTCTCACATTGTACCTTCTTGATGAATGCTTCTCTTATATTTATGGTAATTGATGTTGGAAGCCTAATACTTAGAGATTATGTGAATTTCTATTATTCACTTAGGAGGAATATGAAAAAATAAGTGAACTTGAATAGTCTTTGGGAGTCCAAGAGACTTCTTGGAAGATGAAAACAAGGGACATTACATAATGTATTTATGTGTATCATATGAATAAGGAATGCATATCATATTATATCTTCACCTTTTATATACCATTAGTGGTATTAACACTGAAAAGACGCACATGTTTGTGGCATTCGTTGACTTGGTAAAACCTAATTTTTCTTTATAAACCATATAGACCATCTCTTCATGCGCAATATTTTTTGCTTGACTTACCCTAAAAATCCTTATCTTAAATTTCACTCCTTGGCTTATATCCCATTGTCTCTGTGAATCTATACTACATGCCCTTGCTTCTTGACACTCAATTGTCCATTCCATTCCAATTAATCATGGGCTCGAAATAAAAATCCATGAATCTGTTTATATCTTGAAACCATCACACTATATTCCCATCTCCATGGATTCGAAGTTATAATTTTTGAGTGGGGTAATTTTTTTTTTGTGGAGAATTGTGACGCTAAGCACATGGATGTGACTCACTCTTATCCCAAATCAATTATTAAGACACTAGCTCTCATCTCGTGAGCTAAGAGAAAATGTAGCCTTGGAATATATAGCTTCTCCATCTCACACCG
This sequence comes from Pinus taeda, assembly GCA_000404065.3. Classification (NCBI taxonomy): domain Eukaryota; kingdom Viridiplantae; phylum Streptophyta; class Pinopsida; order Pinales; family Pinaceae; genus Pinus; species Pinus taeda. Next base: position 15,576 of record APFE030140734.1, on the reverse strand, counting down.
ATATGCAATTGACATGGAGGGAATAATTGTTCCATTTTATTTGAAAGAAATGGAAGGTGATATCATGGATATGGTGGCTTGAGATTAGTGGAATGGATTTATTTCCCAAATTGATGAGGAAAAGGAAGGACTAGGGAATGCCTCTAGATTTTCTACACAGTGACAAATTCCTCACATTTTCAATGAGCTACACGATCTTCTTTCCATGTTAATTTATTATGGTTAAAGAAATATCAAGGATATATGATGACCATTTGGTGCTCGAAACTATGTAATTTTTGCACATACAAGATGATATTTTTCAATTTGAATGGAAAAATGTTTTTCTCTTGCTCATATTATATTGTAATGTTGTCCTTTCAATAAACATGTTAATTTATTCCTTGAATCATGCGCAGGCTTATATAAATAAAAACCATAGCTTTATTTTCTAAGTGTTGTAATTGTTCTTTATATTATGAAATAATTATATTTTTTAAAATTTTTCTATGGGTAATGTTACACAATGATGCAATAATTAGCATATGAGGGTGCCAATGCACTAAGATTCCAACATTGTAGTTGATATGACATCTAACATGGCACATGAAATTAACATGATATATGATGACAAGACCCATTATCATTGAAAAGTGTGTTCCAACTATATTTTTAGCCAATTATAACTTGCTACATGCCCATAGTTCAAATTTAAAGGGATAAAGGGTAGGAGGTAAACATGTCATCATAAGCCATTGTAAAAGAAAATGAAGGAAACGTACAACCAAGGATAGAGAAAGTTTTATGGGCATCATTATATGAACCCAACAATTAGGAATCCTATACCTCGAAAGTAAAATTTCGAGTATATTCTTTCATCTTCCTTGTTTTTCTTTTCAAAATGAAGAAATCCCCAAGTTTCTAAATCAATCCAATCCTCATTTGTTGAATAAAAGAAAACTAGTACACCAAGAAATTGAGATTTTTGACATCGTCTTGTCATAATTTGATCTTTTTGAAATAAAACAATTAGCTTCTCATTGTTTTTGAGACCTTCAAAACTTTTGTCATGATTGGGAGTTTGATTTAACTAAATTTGTAGTTCCACAAACCTACTAATTCCCTAAATTTAGGTGGTGTGTAATGAATTATATTCCTAGTGAGAGGTTTGTGACATCCAATAATGGAATACTTTGTATGTTAGATTGACACTCGATTCTTGAAATGTTGAAATTTATTGAATTCGACGATACTTAAATTCTTCAAGAAGAGAGGTTAATTGTTGCTTGCAATGAATTAACCACTGAAGAGAAAGACATCATAGTCCAATAATACCACGAGAAAGATTCCATTGTACCAAAAACTCCACCTTCTTACAAAGCTAGCATTTTTCTAGAAACCTCAAGACAAATCATGACGATGATGTGTTGTATCTTAGGTTATAACCATGATATTACTAGGGAAGAAACATTTCTAGGTTTTATGTCTTCTATATGTTCAAACTTTGTTAAAGATTGGTTAAGCTTAATTATAATCAATATCTAGCTAACACAATGCATTTTTAGTTAATGCAATTAATGTGAATAAGTATTTTAGGTTCCAATCATATTTAGTATATTTTTTTCATTTATTCTCAAGCTATAATGTTTCAACATATTTAGTTGTAAGTGGAAGATAAGTTAGGTAATTCGTGTAGTCATTCAGCGGACTCCCATAATCATAAATACACCATCAAATATAGGGTTCACTAAGTAAATTAATCAATTCATGTCTACTTCTTATGCTATCATCCATGAGGAAAATCCCCCAAGGTTTTTCTCGAGTTTGAAATATTACTTCAACTAAGTCTTGATACAAGAGTGGGATATTTGTACTTGTTATAGAATCATACAAAAATCAAAATCTATGGTTTGATTCTTAGCCTTATCTTCTACCGATATTTTTTATAATGACAACATTTTCCTTGGAATATATTAGGTAAATATTAGATTCAAATTATGTTCATTTTCATTCCAAGAAACAATAGGTTACATTCAATTTGAACAAGGAGATTGGAACCTTTATTTTCAATGCCAAGATAATATTGAAGGTAGTTAACCAAATGCTTAAGAAGATGGAATTTCAATATTGAGAATAATGGAATTATGATCATCACCTTATCATTACTAAGAAAATAATGGAACAAGGCTCTGCTTATTATGGCCATGTAAGAAAACTAAAGACATAAAAACCAATAAAAATAGCTGGGCAAATTTTTAGCATATTTTGAATAGTCAAGTCCATGATTTTGTCTAATTTACCCAATCATCAATAATAGACACCACAAAAATATGTGAAAATTAATAACAAGGTTCCATATGGAGGTTTATCAAACAACTTCAGATATGGAACAAGGTGAGTAGTGCAATAAAAAATAAAGGACTAAAGGACATACATATGAAGGAGGAAAATCAACACAAAGTTCAATGGCAGCATCACCAAGCGAGCCCTTCTTTTCAATAAATTTTTTTCCATCAACATATATTGAAAGTTCAAGTATTTTGGGAAATAAAGAAGCTATAAGAAAAATAAACTAGACAAAGAAATAAAATATTTTTTCCAGATACTTAGAGATGAATAGTAAAAATACCCATCAGAACAATGAGGAAACTGCTATACAACCATAATCGTTAGGCAACGTGGGGAAAAACCAAAGCCTAAAGCAAGCAATAGACACAGAAACGAAGAACCAGAAGAAATGATAGAGGAGGAGAGGAGGGGAGAGATCCCCTCCTATCAAGATGCAGCAGCAGGGGAAGGCCAGAACACCAGTAACCAGGTAGAAGAAACAAGAAAATCGGGACCTGTCCTTGGAGCATGATGGCAGGCAGGCAACAGAGGCAAGTGTTTACCATGTGCGATAGAGAAACCAAGATTTATAATCCCGATGAACGAGATGGAGTGATATAGAAGCTACATGAAATATCATGCGCTAATTTGGGAGTTCATTGGAGTATGGCCAATAGAAAAGGACCTCACCAGATGGATCTAGCAAAAATGGCAACCCCGAGGCCACATCGAGCTAAAGTTGGGAGCAAGAAGCTTCTTCACGGTAATCTTCTCGAACTTGCAAGATAAAGAAAAAGTGTTTGAAAATGGTCCTTACTTTCATTATAATGTTGGACTATTCATGAGATACTGGGAAGAATGTTATAACCCCAATAAGGAAAAATTCTTGGTAGCCCTGGTATGGGTCAGGTTATTCAGGCTACCAATGAACTTCTGGGATCCATAGATCATAGAGGGAATAGGAAACACAATAGGTAGGTTTGTTAAAATAACTGAAACTACAAGAAAAGGAAGATACACCTCATATGCTAGAATTTGTGTTTACATGAATATAGCTGACCCTATTCCATATATAGTTGAGCTAGAGTATCATGAGGACGTATGGCAACAAACCCTCAACTACAAGCATATTCCATTCAGATGCAGAAGATGTCATGAGTATGGACATTTGTTTAAGGAATGCCCACTCAATACAGAAGAAGAGGAGCGTAGGAACAAACAACAGAGAAAAAATCAAGAAGACAAGGAAGGGTTTCAAGAAGTAAAAACCAAAAGAAGGCACACAAGAGAGAACCTCAGTGAAGCAAGGAAAGAACAACAAACCCAACCAATTAATACAAACAACTTTGAAATCCTACAAGAAGAAGAAGAAGATAACAACGAGACCTAAATAATGGACTATAAGGAAGAAAAAGGAAAGGAAAGCAGCACAAGCTGAGGCAAATCACATACCAAGAGGAAGGCACAACGTGAACCAGCAGAGAAGGAGAAAAAGGAAGCAAGGGAGAAGATGGACAACGCAATAATGGAAATTGACACAAGAAGAGGAGAAGAAATAAGCTTAGAAGAAGAATTATTGTGGAAACTACTAAATGAATGGAGACACCTGAATGAAAGATTCATTCTAGAAGAGCAAAAAAGATTATATAGAGAAAATTTTCAATAGTACCAAGTGAAACAGGGATAGGGAAAAATGGAAATGGTAGAACAACTAGGCCTTCAATAGGATAATACTCAAGACTATCAAATCAAAGCAAAAGGAGAGAAGAAAATAGGTCTATAGGAATCGATACAAATCATGGGAGAAATGTTCGTGAACACCAGGAGAGCAGTACCGCTATAGGTAGTATTCCACTAGACAAGCCAAGCACCCCAATGATAATCACATCCTGGAATATAAGAGGCCTTAATAGTAAAGGAAAATAGAGACACTTAGCGGAAAGGCTAAGAAAAGAAAAACCCCAACTAATGTTGTTGCAGGAAACAAAAATATCAAGAAGGAAAATGGAGGAAATCCTAAATAAAATAAAATCGAAATATGAATGTATGACCATAGATGTGAAAGGCAGTGCGAGAGGCATAGAAATACTATGGAACCGTGCAGAAATCACAACAGATTACTAGATAGGCATGAAAATAATACTCACGGGGAAGTTCTATTTAATCAAAAATAGAGAATGGTTTCTAGTTTCAGCAGTATATGACCCTCATACTCCAACAGAAAGAAGAAGTTTTCTCCTTCAACTTCAACAGGTTGGAAACTTTCATGAAGAAAAACTGTAGATGACAGCAGGAGACTTTAACATGAAAACATCAAAAGACGAGAAGAAAGGCAGACTGCAAAGAGAAGAGCCGGAGATGGAGAGGTTTAGGGATCTTCAAGTAGAACTGAAAATGGTTGATATCCCAACCATAAATGGAAAATATACGTGGAACAATAAAAGAGGAGGGAGCAGACAAATAACATCTAGGTTAGACAAATTCTTAGCAACATAAAACTTCATTGGAAAAGATATATTCTATGAAGCAAAAATCCTCCCATGTTAGGGTTGGATCACTAGCCCATTAAATTAGAAATAGCTATGAATAAGCAGAACCGGAATAGAACCTTTAGGTTTGAGGCATTCTAGTTAAGAGAACCCACCTTCATAGATAAAATGAAGAATTGGTGGAAGGAGACTGAGACTAGGATGGAAGGAAGAAAAAAAATGCACACCCTCCAACTCAGATTAAAATACTTAAAAGGAAGGATAAAGATGTGGAACAAAGGAGAATTTGGAAACATTAAAAAGGAACAAGAAACGCTCTAGATAAAGATGAAACGAATACAACAGAAAATCATAGATGAAGGAAGAAATGAAGAGATGATAGAGAAGAAGGACTGGTGCTAAATAAACTGGAAGAAAGAATAAAACAAGAGGAAATCTTATGAAAACAAAATCAAGAATCTAATGGCTAAAAGAAGGAGAAAGAAACACAAAATTGTTCCATAAGGAAATGATACAACATGGACAACAAAATAGAATATTCTCCCTAAGAGATTACCAAGGCAATAGGCTAATAGAGAAAGATGAAATTGAAAACCTACTGTTACGACATTTTAAAGAGCTCCATACAGAACCCAATATCAGAAGGCAGGAAGACATTGGTAAAATTAATCAACATATCCCTAAAATAGTGACTAGAGATCAAAACTTGGCTCTCCTAAGGGTCATAACGAAAGTAGAGGTGGAGGAGGTAATAAAAACATGGAAAAGAATAAAGCACCTGGTCCTGATGGATTCACTTCAGAAATTTATTAAGCTACATGGAACTTCATGAGCCAAGACATAGTGAATGTAGTAGAAGAATCCAGATGCACCAAAAGAGTGCATTTGACCTTGAACGCTACATTCCTAGCCCTAACACCAAAGATGGAGAACTCAGAAGAACCACAAGGATTTGACCTATAGTGCTCTGCAACGTTATATACAAAATACTAGCTAAAATTATGGTGAATAGACTAAAACCAATATCATCAGAGTTGATATCCCAGGAGCATACGGGTGTTGTCAAGGGAAGGCAAATAATAGATGGCATAGTGGTAGCACAAGAAACAATTCACTCACTGAAAAATTCAAAAACCAAAGGGATGCTGATAAAATTAGACCTAGTCAAAGCTTACGACAAACTTAATTGGGGATACCTCCAAAAAATCTTAAAGGCATATGACTTTGACGACAGGTGGATAAACTGGGTAATTGTTATAGACATATTTGGGCACTACAACCCCAATCACATATGTCAATAAACCAAGGGCTCTTAAACCCCTAAAAGTGTTGTTTCATACCCTAAAAGATCAAGGTCAACTGATTACATCATTTCCCAGAAGTTCCACTTGAAAAAATACTCAGAACTAGCCAAAATTGACCCATACAGACTACTCCTTGGTCAAGGTGCGATGCATCTCACCTATTACACACGGGGGGGTGTGATGCATACTAAAAAGGCCTTCTGTAGGGTCTGATGGGTGAGAGTAGACAAATGGCAGAGACAGTTTGCTAAGTGGAAACCCGGAGAATCTTCTAGAAACTTCTCATATGACACTTGCCTCTCTGAATTCGCCCAGGGATGAGTAAGGGATCATGAAATCTCCAAGTGGAACCAGGAACTATCAGTGAAATGACACTAATCAAAAGCCCAGAAGCTGACTCACCCCTTGAAAATATCTATATATGGATCCCTCATCCTAGAGATCTAGGGGCTGGAATTTTGTTATTTGTAAGGAAGTGTTGTTGGTTTCTCTGTGAGACATTGTATTGTTGGGTGATATTTATTTTCATTAGGTGAAGAGGGCTTTCATGTTGGGAGGATGATGCTGGATCAGATAGCTGGGTTGTAATCCTCTCTTCTACTTCTACTATCAATAAAGTTATTTGAGTTTTCCTCCATATACTTGTTGACTTGTAAATCTTGTATTTGTGTATGCAATTGTATGGTTAATGTACTTCTGATTCTACATTGTTTATGGTATCATAGATCTCTATGCTTTGATGGTGTTTGTTGCTTTGCTTCTACAGGTGTTCTTTGAAATGGGACAAGTGAGAAAGGAGTGGCAAGCTCTATCAAAGGAGAGAGGAAACAAGTAAGGAGCCAAGCGAAAGATTAAGGTTGGTGCTATCTGCTTCTCTCTTATCTATCATACATAAAGGAAAACCCAAGTTACTTTGAATTGTTTCTTTCTAAGATAGCTACCCATCTTAGTGGGACTAGCAGATCAAATAGACACTAGTTTTCCTGGAAAAAAAATGGTGACTCCGCTGGGGAATGAATAGTTTTTTTGTTTGTTATTGTTGTTTGCTTTATAAACTATAGACAGAGCCTGAAGTTAAGCCAACTATCCTTCGAAGTGCTTTTGCTATGCAACTGCAAAGTAGATCAACATTGCTTCAGTCAATCTTCAAGTTGGTTTATGGACTGAACATATAACTTGCAAACATCCTAAGTGCCCTCGTGGTATCTCAATAACCTCACAAGATCATACCCCTATACTTTGTGTTTACCGTCCATCATAGCTCGGCCTAAATCACTGAAATTAGCTGCAAATGTTGAGCAAAAACCAAGATCAGTTTCGTTCTATGGTCCATCACACTGTCTCTCATTGGTAGACTAGATGCATCGCACCTCCCGAGTGCTGCAGGTGAGATGCATCCTTGTTTCCCTTAAGGACAAGTGCGATGATTGAATGAGACTATTTCCCTCTTTGGAATTTGGTTTTTTCTTCATTGTTTTCAGCTCTATTTAGTAGTTTTGCTGCCTATGATCAGTATATCATTGTTGAAGCCTTATTTCTTTACATTATTATTCATCCTCCATCAATAAGGAATTGTGAATGTTTTTTTTTTTTATGTATTTTTCATCATTTACAGTCCTTCTTTGCAAAAAGTAGCTTAATTGAACTGTCGTCTTTTGATTCCAAAGTGTCGTAACTGTCGTTTTGAGTCAAGAAAAAGAGTGTCATAAAGTATTCCTCTTTTAGATAGTCGATTGTACTTTTACCATTGTATTTGATTTGAATTTTCAATATTTGAAGTGTTGAAAGCAATTTTCCATTCGAAATTGAAAGTGTCGTCTTAGTCTTCCTTTCGTTTTGAAAAGAAATTGTTAAAAATATCGCTTTGAAGAAAATAGTTCAGATCTATACTTAGGTTTCCTTTTGGCATTCACACATTAAGGAAGTGGAAAAAACAAATACATGCATGTGCATTTTCATTTAGAATACATGCGGAAAATGACTTAGGAAAAGTGCATTTACTGTGTGCTCTTTGCTCTCTGTTGAAAGAATCGTACTTTTCTTTCCTTAGTAGCTAGGATTTTCATTGCTAAAAGAAAACAAATGACCGTTTATCATTTTAGATTGCATATTTAGGAATTTTACATCTACATCACGTGGTGAACCTTGAAAGGCAAACTTCTTAGAAAAGATCAACTAAAATAAACCTCAATGAACATAAAAACGCTTTGGAACCTAACACAACATCTAGAAGTCTAGGCTAGAGACGTATTCCAGCGTTGTAAAACTTGGTAACTATCATTTTCATCGAAGGTTTGGTGATTCCTCCTCTTTGATATGATAAGTGCTAGTACAGACTTGTGCTCCTCGTACTGTCGAGTATATATTGGGAGACCACAATAGGCTGATATCCTTTATCCTTAGGAAGTCATGTCTATCGCCCTGTCGATTGCAATGCACTGACACAACATTCGGGAAGATTGACTATCATACGTAAAGTCCTTGGTAATTTCTCTTTAATTTACCACCAAGGTGTATATTTCAGTTTTGCGATTGGTTTGGTAATCTCTCTGTCTAGATTTCCAAAGTAGTCACTTTCATTCCTTTTTGACTCCCTAAAAGAAAAGGTCCATCTGAGCACTTGTCACTTTAGACTCATTGAAAATTGAAGGCAACTAGAGTAACCTTTAGCTTTTTTTGGACTCTTAAAAATTGAAAAAGCAAGTTGTGTCAAAGCATCATAAAATTCATTTAATTCAAAATAACATCCTTGTTCCTTCATTGATCTTAGGTTGAGATAATGGAGTCCACCAATCAAGGATTTCCCTTGGGGGAAATCCTAGTCCTTTCTCTTCTTGGGGAGATATTGGTGCTCCTTATATGGCTACATTGTCCCTTCTAAGACTCACAATTGGCTTGCCAATATGGCTATTCTCGACCTTTGTCATTCAAAACACCGTAATTCCTCAGCAATTGAAGTAGCAACCAGATGATATTGGAGTTGCTACCTCACCTTTTAGTTCGTATGTCTCTCCCCCTCCTTCTTCCTCTTCGCTTGGTGAAACTAGTGATACTAAAAACCAAGTAACTGAGAAGAAGAAGAAAGGGAAGGAGAAGAAGAAGAAGAAGCCAGTCATGCAAGGGGGCAACCATGCATATCGTCCGGTGAAAATCCACACACCGTACCTTCCAAACCTAAATCTCCATGTGTATTTTTCAAAGGAAACCAATATCATTGAGATTGTCCTTGCATTCTGCGGATCTTAAGATAGTGGTCTCCCCGCTTGCACCATCTGGTGTCATCAACCTCTATCGATCATGTTGAGAGCACACCATCGACTAGTGGAAGTGAAGTCAATGGAAAAATAGGAAGATCTAGATTTCCTTGTGGGTTGTGTGAAGGTGATCATGCTGTCCACCGTTGTACTTTTTTTGACGAAGCTGAAAGTGCCTTGGATAACCGTCCTGGTTCATCGCAGTGACTTCCACCTAGATACAAGAAACTCTTACCAAGTCCATCACTAGTTGAAAATCCGACTGACATACCTCTGTTGTCGGTTGAAATGCCTATCATTGAAGATAAACTCTCTAAGTCCACACCGGACCAAAGTCAACAGGTCGAGATGGCAGTCAACCCAATCTTGTCTTCAGAAGGTCCGCCTTTAGGTGATACAGTCTCCAAAGGGAATGACAATGACACCGTTCAAATTCTTTTTGTTAACACAGAGTTTGATGAACATGGGGGCAATCTACCCATTCCTTTACCACAGGAGGGAAGTTCCCCATTTTGAGAGATTCATCCGACTGTTTATTTGGTCCCCCCTCTAAGAAATCTAGTTTTTTCCTTCGATTGGAATCTACTAGAAGGACCCCGCCTACTATCTAATGTACCATTCCGAATCATAGTACAAGTTTATAGAATGATCATGTTTGGCACTATCATAGATGAAGGGGCTTCCATGAGTATCCTTTCCTTAATTGCTTGGAAATTGCTTGGTTCACCATCACTTCTGCCTAAGAATCGAAATTTATCAGGCTTCAATAAAGGAACCAGTCAATCGTTAGGGATCCTTCCAAATTTGCCTATAACTTTGAGAAGGAAAACTATTCATTTAGACATGATGGTAGTCTAAGGGCCACTAGATTACAATCTACTCCTTGGGCGTGACTACGTTTATAGCATGGGAGCTATTGTTTCCTCACTCTTTTTGGGTGATGTGTTTCCTATATGATGGCACAATTGTACAAATTGTTGACCAGCTTTCATTCCCCAGTTCAAACATAGCTACAAGTCAAACACCATCCCTAAATGGTCTCTTTTCACAAGGAATGTCTCTTCAACCACTGATTCATCCACCTAATTACCGTGAGTGATTCGGTGAATGTGACAAAACCTAGGGGCCATGCACCCTGGTCTACTTTGGTAGGCGAACCTAGATGAAAAGATAGATTTCCTCATAGGTTATATGATTAGTATGAAACACCATTTCCGTGTAGGATATGGGATCAGTCCAAAACAGGATCTCCTCGTCATAGGTTATATGATTGGTTTGAAACGCCATTTCCGTATAGGATATGGGATCAGTCCGAAACAGGATCTCCTCGAAGGTTATGTGATTGGAAGTGTCGACCCACACCATTCACCTTTGTCTACTTCGATGGACAAAGCCAAGGAAGTGTTTTGTCTGTTCTGCAGATGAAACAATCTTGCTTAAATACAGGGACTTCCATATGGTAACCTAGAAACTCTACTTTTCTTTACACCTGGGGGCATGCAAACCTTTTTTATGCAAGTGAAAAGTGACCAGCATAACTCTAACCCCATAGTATTTTAGCCTAACTTTTAGTTCAACTGCTTAGGTTAGGTAATTGGTCTGATCCACCATTCACTTTTGTCAGCAGACCCCGGCAAAGCAAAGGAAATGTTTTGTAGGAAACTATCCTACCTAACCTCAGTAGTTCATTAACTCTTAGTGTCGTAATTTTTTGTTTCTAGCCTGCATATAGAAGGCACTGAGCAAAGTTTTGCATAGGGAAAGCTCACTAAAAAATGAACCTACTAATAAGAGACATCTTTAAAGACGACTGGAACGAGCAATGTTTCCGCAAAGTTCAAGCTCGTTAAAAATTAAACCAAGCAATGAGCAATGTTTCCGCAAAGTTCAAGCTCGTTAAAAAATAAACCTAGCATTGAGCACATGTTGGTACAGAGTTCAAGCTCAATAAAAAATAAACTCACCTTTCAATAAATAACCTTTGTGATTGCATTGCTATCAGCCTTTTGAGCCTTGGTCGTGTTCTTACCGGCACGTCCACTCTTTTAGCTGATCATACGCCTCCACTCGATTTTTTACCCTTTTGAGGAACAGTTGAGATGAGTGATTCTGTTAGCCACCCTCTTTACACTGTTGTGCTTGAGAAGTTCCAAGCTTACCTGGAACTAGTTGCTACCCGAAAACATCACTCATTCCTCAAAAACGAGTCTCTTTTAAGCTCTTTTTAGACTTGTAAAATATGAAAATATTGCCGAGCTACTGGCCTTTCTAGCTCGTTAAAGTAAGGGGAAGCACCATCCCTCCTCTACATTTTAATCTTTTTGGACCTGAGGGATCATTCTACAAAAAGATCAAGCGCTTGTCTGTTTCGGCTCGCTAAAACTATTGAAAAGTCATCCCTTTTGTATTATTTTATACTTTTTCAGACTTAAGGGATTATACCATGAAAAAGGACTGTTGTAGTTTCCTTTTCATCCCTTTTCAAACTCTCTAAATATGAAAAGGACTGAGTTATCCTTGTCGTTAAACTTGTTAAAAAAATAGCAACAAACTTGTCCACCCAGACGAGAGCAAGTTTCACCGTTGCTAGGTTCACTAAAACATAGCGATAGGTTTGCCCAAAGGGAAAATTATAGAACAAGCATATGTTATCCTCAAGATTAACAAAAATAAAGAGGTACTGGTCGACAATGACTGGGGAAAAAGGGAAGAAAACTTGAAGAACTTCATTGGTAGCAGGTTGCTCTTGAACATGACACTTTCATTCCATCACCATGATTGAGTCGGGTTGGGTTATTCCGTTCACTGGTCACATCACCATTAGTCCTTCGTACCATCCATTTTTGGGGTTAACACTACTAATCCATTTCATTGTCACTGATATATTTAAGAGAATTCGCCTAGAGAATTCACCAACCCAGCTAATGGCTCGTCCACTGCAATACCTTCACTGATCAGGGGCTCATGTCCCAAGTGTCGTAAAATTCTCAAAATTGAAAGTGCTCAAAATTGTCTCGAACCTAAACAAACGGATAGAGCTTGTACTCCTGATTCTGGCACTATGAATGGTTCGAAAAATGGTTGCCATATGTGAAAGTTACGTCAAAAACAAAATCGCCCAATAACCCTTAAAGTTTGAATTTTCAAAAAAAATTAAAAAAGGAATATTCCATAGAATATTCCATGGAATATTCCTTTGGGCGGGCCAATCAGAAGCTGCCACGTGGAAAGCCCGAAGGCCTCCACATGGCTCAGGTGACGTAAGCACAATGGGGGAGCACATATGTAAAATTTTGGTGGGTTGTGGATTGAACCCCCAACCTACCTTCCACAATGTCAACGCTTTACCGTTGGGCCACAACAGTCTTCACTGAAAGTTAATGGAAATATTTAATATTTGAAGTTTGAAATTTGGTATAGGTGGGAATGTAAGGAGCCAGCCCCGCCTCCATATGACCTTGTGCCGAGAACCAGGGCCAGCACACTAACCACCAGTGCGCAATCCAAGGATAACAATAAACGTGGTCACATGCGAAAATTTAGGGCAGTTAATTAACAGTCTGGTTGGCGGATTTTTGGTGGTGGCGCCAAATTTGGAAGACACCCCAGATTTGGCGGAGCTAACTGGTGCTAACTACAGTTAGCTGGAGTTCTTTTAGGCTAAACTGGAGGGAATCATTAAATGGCCATAACTTTGGCTAGGAAATGCGGTTTTGGACGATTTTTTTTTTTGATTTTGGGTATTTTTGATGTTATGAAGCCATTGGCATATGCCTTTCAGCCATCAAAGGTCATTTTCATATGTTTTTGAGCCGTGGAAGTTCTAGGAGCCATTAGGGCCCAGTATTGTGAGAACTGTATCAGGTTGCAGGTATCCATTGGAGGTGAACCAACAGTCAATCCTGAAGGATTCAAGTGTTCTGAATCCAATTTTACAATCTATTTCACCTATAGAGACTTCTATTCAGCTGTAAATTCATTTTGAGGATTTAATTAAAACGAGGACAGGCCCATTTGGGAGCCTTGGACCCAGCAGACGCAGCCCAAGAGGGGTGAACTGCTTCATCAACTTGTTTTGCATCTGTGGTTGATTTATTTTGCAGAAAAAATTCATTTTAATGTGTTAAACAGTAAAAGGAAATAATTCTGCTATGCTTGAATAGATCATGAACAGCTGAAAATTTCATTTGTTTCTTTACTGCAAGACATACGAATCTTTTAAACATGTTTACTACTGAATTGAATACCTTGCAAACCTTTTTCAAGTAGTTTCAAATTCAGATCAAGTTGGTATCAGAGCTATGTTGTTGTTTCTTTGTATCAAAAGCAGTCAA
>APFE030140730.1:32862-52622 GCA_000404065.3 Pinus taeda | reverse complement strand
GGCTACGTCTGCTGGGTCCAAGGCTCCCAAATGGGCCTGTCCTCATTTTAATTAAATGCTCAAAATGAATTTACAGCTGAATAGAAGTCTCTACAGGTGGAATAGACTGTAAAAATAGTTTCAGAACACATGAATCCTTCAGGATTGACTGCTGGTTCACCTCCAATGGACACCTGCAACCCGATACAGTTCTCTCAATACTGGGCCCTGGTGGCTCCTAGAAATTCCACGGCTCCAAAACCTATGCAAATGACCTCTGATGGCTGAAAGACCTGTGCCAATGGCTTCAGAACGTCCAAAATACCCAAAATAAAAAAAATAAAAAAAATTGTCCAAAATCGCCTTTCCTATCCAAAGTTATGGCCCATTAATGATTCCTTCCAATTTAGCCTAAAAGAACTCCAGCTAACTGTAGTTGGGGCCAGTTAGCCCCGCCAATTATGGCAGAACCACCCAAATTTGGTGGTCCACCAAGAATCCCGCCAACAAACCGCGTTTAACTGACTGTTGAGTTATGGCGCATGTGACCGTTTGATGGTTTGGCGGTTTGTGCCTCGAATTCCGTGCAATCTGTTTGGCTAACTGGCGGTTAAACTACTTGTTACTCTTGGATCCCGTGGTAATGTGACCACATTTCAACCGTTAACGGATTTCATGCTGGCGTTTAAGGAGTGTAGCACCTGACCTCGACGGATGGGCATATGGTATGGGGGCTGGCCCCCTTTGGGCCCCGCCCAAAGTAATTTAAACTTCAAATAGAGTTCCCGCCGAACCCATAACAAGGCTGGCCACGTGGCTCAATAGTAAGACGTTGGGTTGTTGGACTGGAGGTCATGGGATCGAACCTCACCGCCCACCAAAAATTTTGAAAGGCGCCCAACCATGTTGCTGACGTCATCCTAGGCCACGTGGCGGCCTCCGGGCTTGCCACGTGGCAACTTTTGATTGGCCCGCTGAAAAGGAATATTCCATGGAATATTCCAAGGAATATTCTGTGGAATATTCTTTTTTTTTATTTTTTTTTGAAAATTCAAAAACTAAGGGTTATTGGACAATTTTGTTTTTGTCATAACTTTCTCATACGGCGACCGTTTTTTGAACCGTTTGTGGCACCGAAATCAGAAGGATGAGCTCTATCCGTTCGTTCAGGTTCAAGCCAATTCTGAGCACTTTCATTTTTGAGCATTTTATGACACTTGGGACATGAGCCCCTGATCAAGGTGCTTGTTTCAATCCATACAATGCTCTCTGAAGTATTCACACATGTGACTCTATGTCAAAGGTCTCCAATCCTTCTGGCTGATATATGTACACCTCTTCCTTAATCAGTTCATTAAGGAAGGATGTCTTCACAACCATCTTACCTATATTCCATCCCATCTACGTTGAAAGTAATAGAATTGATGTGATTGAAGAGTACCTTTCTATTGGATTAAAGGTCTCCTTGTAATCAATTCCCTCCACCTGAGAGAAACCCTTGGCCACAAATTTTTCCTTGTGTTTCTCAACGCTCCCATCTACTGCTTTCTTCACCTTATAGATCTGCCTAGAACCTACCACTACTAGTCCTCTGGGCTTGGGATAACTTCCCAAACACTGCTCATGATAATGGATTTGTATTCCTCTACCATGGCAACAACCCACACTATTTATTACACTACTTCCTCAAATGAGGATGGCTTAGTCTCTACACTCTCGATCATCAGAGCCATGTATCCAGTGTACCGATCTGGTGACCTTATCTTCTTGCGTTGTGATGTGGGTGCTCCCACATTCTCTCTAACGTCATGCATCAAGATGTCAGCTTCTCTAGCGGGCTTCCTTCCGTATATGGATGTATCTGCATGAGTGGGTGCTTCCACTCTCTGCTCCTCTACTTGTGGTTTCTCCACATCATCCTGATGTTCTTCCTTTAGAGCTAAAATTTCATCAGCTACATGTAACTAAATCTCCCTATCAAGGAAACAACTCATGGCATTCTCTTCATCAAACGTCACATCTCTACAAACAATTGTCATCTTGTGACATGCGAGGTACACCCGATAGTTGTGAGGTGTATTAGTGTACCCCACAAATATTCCCAACTCAACTGTCATCTCAAGATATTTCCTTACATCCTTAGTAACATGACAATAAAATCATGAACCAAAGATCCTGAAGTGTGACACATCTAGTTTCTTCCTTGAAAAAGATTCTTTTGTTGTATTCATCCCGAGAATCTACTGAGGACTCTTGTTCTGAACATATAATGTTGTGTAACATCGCCAGTTTAGCTCCCACAATGCTTATGTTCTTCCATTCAACAACCCCATCCCGTTGTGGGTTATGGGGTGCTCTTAACTCCCGCCAAATTCCTTTTGATGCGAAGAAGTTCTTGAACTCATTCGACACATATTCTCCACCATTGTCGCTCTTGAGAGCCTTCACTTTTATGCCAGTGTATTTCTTATACAGTGCTTTAAATTCACAAAATTTAGAGAACGTCTGATCTTTCTTATGCATGAAGAAAATCTAGCACTTACATGAGAAATGATATACAAATATCACATAATACGTGTGCTTGGTCATGGAGGTTATCGAGAACAGTCCACACATATATTAGTGAACTCTTTCAAGGATCACTTACACTCGACTTTCCTTATCATTAAAGGTGGCTTTTGTGTACTTCCCCAGTCTGCACCCTTTCCATGTATCTCACTACTCTAGCAAACCCTTGGGAAGTCCTATAGAAATCTATTGCATGATCTTCAAGGCTCCATGGTGCAAATGGCTAAGTATCCTATGCCATAATTCACCGATGTCTTGGATCTAGACCTTCTCTACTTTCATGTTCAAAGAAGCATAGTCTTATACATCCAATACGCAGAGTTTCTTCACCCGAACCCTGATTTGCTTCACTTATCCTGTGGCTATGTGACGATGGAAAGCATTTCCTTTGCTAAATATCACATCGTAGCCACTGTCTTCCAACTTAGCAATTGAAACTAAATTATTCTTTAGACCTAGAACATACATGACATATTTTAATGTGAGAGGAGAACCAAACTCCCTCTGAAAAGTAACAATGCCAATGTTGGTCATGCTATACCTTCCATCATCTCCCATCTCGAAGTGCATCTAGAGTTCCTTCTCCTCCAAGTTGCTAAAAAATTCTTTGTTGCCGGTTATATGGAATGAGACTCCACTATCCAGATACCACACACTACCCATTACTAATGTCACCAAGCATATGATAAGGGTGAAATCCAACTTGAATTTTGAAGCTAGAGCTTCACCTACCGCTCCTCCTGAGGACTTCTTGTTGGCTTTCTTGTGAAGAAATGTTATGGCATAGTGTCCCAACTCATGATAGTAAAAACATTTAATCTTCGAAATGTCTTTCTTCTTGCCACCCTGACTGGTATCCCCTTTGGATCAATATTTCTTCTCTTTCCCTTTCTTTTCCTTTCCAGCCAAGGCACAAATATCCTCATCATCATTTTGGATGAGATTCCATCTCTCGTGTTCCACCTTATCTCTTCTTTCACTAAGTTAGACCACAACCGCTCCCACTTTGGTAGATTATTTGATCTAGGTGGCTCCAGACATATTTAGAAGTGGCTTCAAAATAACTTAAAAATCAAAGTCCTCAGATTGAAGAAAAACCAAGACTAGATTGTGGTCTTCATTTCCCTGATTCGAACGGTGTGAACGACACTCAAATCCGAGTTCGTATGGTCAAGTTATGGTTGTTCAAAGTTTTCGTCAAACCTAGACAAGTGGCAGGCTTAAGGAGGCAACAATTTGGCCAAGTCACAATGCATGGAAACCGAACACCAGGACAGGCGAATTTGTCAAACTCTTAATTTGTTTAATGACACTTATTTATGACATAATAAAAAATGATCAATCTGTTGTATAAAAAACAAAAAATAATTTAAAAATAGGAGGCATTGGTCCTACCAATCCTACCCATCCCACGATACACACCAGATAACGTAATATGTTATTATTAGTATGGAGTCAACGGGAGCCAAATTCGCACGAACCACGTGGGCTGGCCCCGACAGATGGCCCCGTAACCCTGAGTCAATGGAACCAACAACACATATGTATTAAATTTTATAACAATGTGCCACCATGTACAAACCACCAACCATCATGTATTTGAACCGTTAGACAATGATTGGCTCCAATCAATAAATTCCATTGTTAAATTTAACCACCTCTTCAAATGTTTGACCGCAACATTACAACGATTATCTGTCATATTTAATATAACACCAACATTATATGTCACCAATGGTTAAGGTGTAATGCCAACATTACATAACAATTTTATGCCAATGTTAACACTCCGATTCAGAACTACCAGTGTTTAATTCAAAATGCGACAGTTAATAAGACAAAACGAAAACACTTTCCAATTGGGGGTCGACGGGGTTGGAAGCCCCGACCACCCACTCCACAATATACTCCACCACCATTAGGCCAAACAACTTCATTATTTAATCCACCACTCATACTTGTATAAAATCCTTCAAAAACATTCGAGCAAGGAGTATAGGTGAAGGGTAGATGATGAAATGTTGCCCAGGAGGGGGGTTGGAACCATGAACAAGGAGAATCAATTGAGGCCAAAACGATTCCCTTAGAGGGCCAAAGATACCAGTGTTATAATGTGATAATCTTATAGTCATTTTTGCACGTTTGCTCGCCAGGAGTCCAACTGTGCAATCAGAATCTTCATCTGAGTAGCATAAATTCAGGTATCTAGCAATAAGGAGTATTTGAAGAATCTTTTGGAATCTAAAAGATTCCATTGGAGGCTGATTCTTGACTGAGGCAGAATGATGTTAACTTTATAGTAATTTTTCACAAAATTTCATAGGGAGCATAGTGGTGTGCTTAGAATCTTCATCTTAGCAGTGGATTTTTCATCCATATTTAGGAAGGAATATTTGGGGGAATCTTCAAGATTCCTAAGGGTCCAGAATTTGATGGTGTCATAAAGGGGAAAATTTTAGTCATTTGGCACAATTTCGCACCACAAATTCAATGGTGGTTTCTGTTTCAGAAGTCAAACTTTGCATTTTTCGGTGATCCTTGAGAGTGGAGGTATATGATGCAGTTATGTCATGATTTCTTTTGATTTGTTGAGATGATGTTTTAGTTGTTGAGATCCCTAACTATCATTATGTTGATGGATACTTGTATACCACATCATATGAGATTTTATTAGCTTGTCATGCTAAAGGAAGACCCATTTGAGTGAGAGTTCCTATAAGGAGAACATCTCGTGGAGAGACAAGTCTCTCTTGTTGAGGGAATTTTCCCATATGAGTGAGATTTCTTGAGAACATCTTGTGGAGAGACATGCTACTCTAGATGAGGGTATTCATCCTTGTAATGAAAAGAAAAACATATTGTGTACATCATCATTTTGCAATGTTAATGAAGGAGACTCCCCACTCTTGACACCAAGGACAAGAGATGTAACCCACACTAAGTGAAATTCATTATCAATGTGTTTGTGTTCTTGATTTGATGGTTGTTGACATATTTCATCTTCCCTAAAGCATGCACACGTGGTTGTTTTATACTCTTTCATATGAAATTATGCTAACATCACAGAAGTAAGATCTTGGTTATTTTTGGCAGCTAAAGAGATCTAGATCAAGTTTGCTATCAAAGTGGTCTTCTAGTTAATGTGAATTGTGAGTTTGAACAATTGAATGCACAACAAGAAAGAAAATGGAGGATGAAAGAGATATGTATGAGGCCTTCTACAGGGTGTCAAAAAAGGTAGACATAATGTATGCAGCTTATGACTAAAATATGGCAAGATAAGAACGACGGAAATAAAGAGCAGAGGATGATGCTCCATCTACCCCCTTGAGTGTACATTCATCTTCTTCATCGTCTTCTCATCATTTAGATGAAGAGATCAGTTAGAGCCTTCAACAAGAGAATGTTTAATTAAGGATACTTCTACAAGAAGAAAAAGAGGAGAAGTAGAGACTATAGCTTTAGTTACGATCCATGGAAGAGGCCTTGGATAAAATGAAGAGCAATGAGGCTTAGCAAATCCATCATCACCTGTTTCAGAATTGATAGTTGAGGTAAACAGTGTTGATCATTCTTCAGTTTCATTTTCACATGACACTATTTATGTTGGAAACATGGAGTTACCCATTTCAGGAATTGGCATGAGACTCCTTACCAAGATGGGGTATAAGGAGGTGGACTTAGTGTTAATGGCTAAAGGGTGGCTCAACCATTGGAGGTTGTACAAAGACCTCGATTTACAGGTGTGGGATACACTGAAGGAGAGTGCTCAAAGGTATTAGAAACTGACAAGACATTGTCAAAGCAATCAGAGAAAGAGGATGATTGGGACACATAAAAATCCTCTCATGACAATGGACATTGCAGAGGTAGAGCTCAGGAAATATCTCATCACCAAAATCACACCAGAGACAGTCAAGAGAGCAATAAAAATTGTTAGTATTCTAGAGTTAATTTTGATTACAAGCATGTTAATGATGGACATAAATCATGGTATATAAAACTATGTACCTTTTTTTGTTTACATAACCATGTGGTTGCTGAGTGTTGGAAGAGAATGGAAGCAAGAAAGAGGATGAGGCGCGAAAGGCATTCTCCACATCAGGGAAGGAGGAAGACTTTTTGCGGTCATTGCAACAAAGGTGGACATCAAAGAGCCACATGTTGGAGGATCCATCCAGAGCAATGCCTCAAAAGAGCCCACGAAGAAACCAGTTGGTGAAGATGTTAAACAAGAAAATCGGCCACATTCCTATTGGTTCACTTTGTTGAGTAAGTGATGTTTTTTCTAGATATGGTAGCTTGTCATGACTACATTTTGTAAATCATGTGTTGCGATTTAAATTGTAAAAGTGATTATGTGCTTTCCATTGCTTATTAAAGCAATGATGATGTTTTCATTTTTTATTGATAGTTGGGGTCTGATTTCTATTATGATGTAAAATTGACCAAAGAGTGTGTTGGGCCTTGGAATTATAATTATTCACCTTATTTCCTTATTTTATAGTTATTCTTTCAAACCTTTCAAGCATATATTATAATAATTTGAATGATAAAGAGTTCCATAGAGGAGTTAATAATTGTTTTGTTATTTTACCTCATTAGTGAACCGATTTGAATCATGAATATGTCATTAACTCGCGATTTGGTTCACTATTTGGACAAGAAATATTTAATGATGATTGGTGTTCCTTGAATAGCTAAGGAAGGTCAAGCCATGAGTAAATCATTCGGTCTATTTGTGACCTGCTAATAGTGAATCGATGTCTTACACACACAAGATAATTGAAAAGTGGATCATGACATACTATTCTAAGGAAGACGTTGTAGATTTCACAACTTGAATTAAGCATCTTGAGAACCTCCCAATTCTCAGGATAAATTTACTATTTCGAAGCTAGGATTATTTTGTGATATAAAAAGTAGGATTAAACTCTAGTAAGGTAGTTAATTTAGCCTTGTTAATTATAAAACAAGACTGGGGAAATATATTGTCTTAAGTTGTTAAAGACTTCTCTTGTAATTTACTATTGCATGTTAATGGATATTTCAGTGATTCAGTTTTAATCTAGTGCATTGAGTTGGCTACAAGGCGGTTAAATTCCAATGACCATGGGCCTAGTCCTAGGATGAATGTTGTCTTGCTCTGTATTATTATTGCATCTTACTTTCAACTTTTGAATGATTAATCATTTCTTAGATTAAATCACTATTTTTAGAATTTAATATTATTGTTTACAAGCAATTGTAGAGAATAGTGTTAAACAAGATTTTTTGTATAGCTAATCTGACGGATCAAAATAGTGCTCAAAATTCAAAGTGTGTGATAGAGCTCAAAGCCTAAACGCCTGGATAGATCTCGATAATCTGAACCCAATGTAATTTTTTTCACTCAAAAGCGATATTGCATGCTCCTGATATCGCGTTCTAATTGAATTGTCAAACAACTAAAAATTTTGGAATTTGGGTTGCAGGTACACTCAGTCAGTAATTCGTACGCTGACTAGGCATTTGAGTAGGTTTGACTGTGTATTTGGTGGACTGTTCATTGAATGCAACATGTCTCATTCTGATTGGTTATGGAAATGTGATTTTTTTATTGGTTAAGGGTTTTTTGATGCGGCCCAATGAGGGAGTGGCACATGCTCCAATCAGTGGCTGCCACGTAGCCTCCACTCATTCAGGAAAAATTGTGTTTGAGGCCAAACTACCTCTACGATATTTGAACCCACGATCTGACAGCACACACTACAGTCTCATACCACCACACCACACATGTTTTTTGTTTATAATGGTTTGAATGCGCTATATAAACTTTGTAATGTGCACATATGGGGGAGGGGGTCGGGCTAAGCCCTAACCCCAATCTACCCCAGCACCACACGATTGTAGGTGGGGGGCTAAGGGGCTAGGCCTTAGCCTAGCCCAGGACATGGCTCAAGCAAAAATGCATAGCCAGATCCAACGCTATGACTGAGCGGAGAAAATTGGGGGTGAACCCACAAGGGGCTAGCCCCAAGGCACATGGTGCCTCATGTGACTGTGAATGCAAAAATGGAGAAGGGCCAACCCATGAGCGGGCCAACCCATAGTCACTAGTGAAATATAAAAAGAGGCTATGAGCTTGAGAAGGGGGCTAGACAGAGCCCGAAATATTTGGCCCCCTATATGGCCTTATGGCCGCTATGTGACCAGAAAAATCAAGACTAAAGGCTTAATGGTAGAGTTATCCATCCTACAATTTTACCCTCCAAGAGGGAATGCAGGCCAGTTTTGTGTGACTTTTCTACGTTTGGGGTGCTCAAGTGAGGTTTAGAATGAATTGTAGGATGGTTAGCTAGAGAATTTGGGAAAAAATTGAAACATTCATATTTTTCTTATTTTTTTGCTAAATAAGGGCCAAAAAGAACCAAAATAGGGGATTTTGACAATGTTGGATCCATTGTATGATATTTATGATTGGAAATTACTGAGAGAAGGGGCAGGGGTGTGAATCATTCTTCAAAATTTTTATTTTTTCTCAAGATAATTTTCTTCTTATGCAGCTAATGGTTTATGTTTGTGCTCAATCCTCATCGAATTCCTTTTGTAGGTGTCCAAGAGAAAAAATTGCAAATTTACTTATAAAAAATTCAAAACTTTTGCATAACATTCAAGAATAGACACATGAAGAGACCAGATATAAGTGGAAACCTTGAAGGGAGAAAACCACGACTTTTAGACTGAAAGTGATGTGAAGGCAAGTTGCTACTCCTTATTACATCATATTTTTGTAGGCTCCAACCTATAAGAGGCTCCTACCTCAAAGGAAGCTCCAACTTCCACAAGTTTTCTGCAGGCTACAACCCATAGGAGGATCCTATCTCAATGGGCTACAACTTGTTCTTTGTCAAGCTACCACATAGAAAAGAAAATAAATTTCTTAATCACAACATCAAGTTATAAATGTTAGTTACCTCATATACAATTCCGCTGTCAAGTTTTTTGTTGAACTACTTCTTCTTTTCATTGTTTTTCTCTTCTGCTACTGCTCATCAACTCTCTAATGCAGACTCCTTCCACTCAAAAAGAAGATCATATTTCTCATTCCACATTGTGTATTTTATAAGCAAGCCATCTTGGTTGTTTATATTCTTTGCAGGAATATGAGATGAAGCACAGTATCTTGGACTTCCAAAAACTGCTCACAAGTTTGTCTTTTCACTTTCATTTATGAAAATTATTTGTTATATAAAATAGAGCTGAAATAACATCTCATTTAGTAATAATTACAAGAGACAAATAAGATTTGTATTATCTACATTTTCTGTACAAAGAAATATATGTATTTCATCTTTTGTCTCAAAGTTTAGCCTTCACAATGATTAACATAGCCTTTCACCTCACATCACTTTCAACCTTTCATATTCAACATTTAACATTTATGTACACTTTTAGCCTTTTACATTCAGTCATTCACCATTCATGTACACTTTCCACTCAACATAAATTATCACCAATGTGCTCAATGACATCAATAACATTCATTGGAATTGATCAATCAACTTAATTTGAAATCAATGCCAATATTGCCAACATTCTCCCCCTTTGGCATTGATGACAACAGGACTATTCCTCCTCCTGGGAAAAAATAATATCTCTTCTTCTACCTCCATATGTCTCATGCCTCCCCATTTGACATCAATGACAAGGAGCGGTTGTGATGAATTAGTCTCTTAGTTTCATGCCCTCCAAAAAATTCCATAATTCTACATGTAATAAGGGTAAATGTTGCTCCAAGGTATATATGATGAATTCTATT
This sequence comes from Pinus taeda, assembly GCA_000404065.3. Taxonomy (NCBI): domain Eukaryota; kingdom Viridiplantae; phylum Streptophyta; class Pinopsida; order Pinales; family Pinaceae; genus Pinus; species Pinus taeda. The sequence continues at coordinate 42,274 of APFE030140730.1, read as the reverse complement.
ATTTGCAGTGTCACCACTTATGAGAAAGATAGAAATATGAATACAACCTGGAGTATTAATAAGTAAGGAATGTTTCCATGAAGGTGAATAAAACCCAATAATGTTGCATATATAATAACGTTGCATATAATTATTAGGGAAAATAACATTGCATATACAAAAGTTGTAATGCTCTTCCAATGTAATGCTCCTTCAATGTAAATTCATTCCCATGTTGCGTAATTATTTCTATTGAGAACTATGAAATTGAGATAGATGGACCATCAAAGGATCTACAGATTGTAATATTTTGTCTTTCACACATTGTTGACACATTGTTTGGATGAACATTGCTACAAATGGAAAATTAGGGTTGCTCTAGATTTCTGCTTGAAAATGAATGTTATTCCATTTTTTCTTCAAAATGTATTAACATCAGAGAAGTACTGCAAAACATTGTTGTGTGATATATTTGTAAAATATGGAAAAAACTCATAGGATGAATGTAGAGCATATTGCAAGAATTCCTCTCTTCAATATTTCGATGGAAGCTTTGTCCAAAAGAAATAAATAAAATTAGTAGCGTGACCAACAACAAGTAATCTTTGAGATGTTTCATATTTTGATAGTGATTAGATTTAGGAATGAATAATTTCCCACAGGCTAACAATTTTTTCTCTATCATGTTTCTGTCATACACCAAAGAGGAAGGATACTCATTTCCCATTCTATATAATAAATCTAAAAGAAGAGATTAAGACAACAACCACCCAGCCTGATGTTGACTCTGAAAATCCCTCCTTCAGAGAAATATCGCAATATGGGACAATAGAGAGGATGGTAGTATGGATTCTCCATGGTGACATGCTCTGGTTCCAATGTTGATGTTGGTCACATGGGACTATCTAGTATGGAAACAATGTCAATTAAAATTATGCATGCATAATAAAACAATGTAGATATCAATGAGATACCAACAAGATACATATGACTGACACAATCTCCCATTGTATTGAAAACAATACTCAATAGATCGCCTTAAAGAAATGTCATTTCATGGTATGGAAAACACACTTCCACCAGCTACGATCCCGAATATTAAACAGTCATTTGATTTGATGTTTGTGTGTGAGGACAAGAGTTTATATGTGTTCACTTTAGGCATTGTAAAAGAAGACACAATGTGGAGAAAAAGGATGCTCAATTTAAAAGAGTTCAATGTTGTTTGGAAAAGAATCCCCTACCTACCAAGGTTAGATAATTATATTTACACCTCGACTAGTTGTGAGGGACACAACTACAAATGGCAGCGAACATGATCTCATTCCTCAAAAACGAATGTATGGAAACTATTGAGAAATGGAGAAGATGAGAGCGACTAGCAATGGAAATACGTTAAAAATAATACTCAACCTCTCAGAAACTTGATTCTCTATAAATAAAATAGGATTCCATTCTATATTGTGATCAACCATGGGATTGGTGACCGCCATGTTGATAAAAGTGTATACAGAAAATGTCGTGCTCTAGGAAACCTCTTTCCAAATGACTTATATATTTTCATGATACTAAATGACAATAGTGATGATAGTCGGCCTTTAATCTATGGTGAATTGTATTTCTTTTATGTAGACAGATACATAAATGATGTATTGTGCATATCAAAATCATAAATGGATAATATGAACCCTAGAATAGTGGAAGAGGGTGAATGGGATGAATTTGTGGAGCAATGGGATCATAGGTTTGGGGCGGCGACAATGACGACATTGTCCCTAATTTTCCTAGGCATAACCAAAGGTTCACAGGCACCAATAGAGCCTTTCACTCAGCCAATACATGGAAACCATTAGATACTTATCAATATTCTCCACAACTAGAAATGTCAGGGTTTACGAAGGATGCACTTTAATTCATCTGGGTGGAAACACCACCTAAAATTCATTCATAGAAAGTGTGTTTTAATGACCAATATGAAACCACCAAACACGAACATGAGTAAGAGTCCAAAAGAACCAAATGTGTTTACAATAATGATAGTTTATGCATGGGAACCAATCAAATGGAAGAGACTAATGGAAAAGACCAACGGAAATTTGATGTATGCAGTCGATGCGTTAATGTTGTACAGAATTATGTTTTTCTCAAAATTCATTTTCAACAATGCACTTACATGACCTTCTATCTCACTTATTTTTCTCACACTCATGGCTCAAAATATAGATTACCAAGATTTGCATACCCATGTCCATAATATAAGCTTTGAACACCAATATTTCCCATTAAGCATAATTTGGTTGCCCTAAAGACCTGCAAAAACTGGAAACCTCAGTTCGACATGATTAGGACTTGAGGAAACACAAACAGATCTAGAGACATTCTGATTGTCAAAAATTATCCGAAGAGAACAAGAGTTCCAGTCGAACACATAAATATTATTATCCCATGCCTCTCAGATCAATTATCCCTCATTTTGGGATTTCCCACTAATAAAAAGAAATAAAATCTAGTACTCATTATGGTAATATAATGCATCTTATTGCAGTAATATAATTTCAACTGGCAACATTGTAATTTAATTTTCACACTCCATTGTAAATCACACTTAGCTCTGCCATTATAATGCATACCTATGCTTTGCCATTATAATGCCCATCTCTACATGTGATGTAACTTAATCTAATATACTTGGTCTACCAATTAATACACACCAAACATAGTAACGTACACCTACGCTCTGATATTGTAACCTATACATCTATGTCCTATGTGTCTGTATCTTACTGACACCATCCTCTGAATCTACATCCTCTACATCTGTGTCTTCTTGATACCATCCCCTATATTAGCATCTTCCTAATTGCAACGCATTATACAATAATTGAGTAACGATCTAGTCTTAGTAGGTACACATCACTAGTCTCTTAGCGTACTCTCCATATCTAAATAACAATAACTAGCTAGTGCTTTGTTTGTTTTCTGCATAGCTCAAAGTCATCTTAGAGGATATGTTCCATCAATATGCCCATCACCATGTATTTTTTGAGTGAGTCCTGTCACCATTGTATCCTTGTCCATTCGTGCATTTCTCTCTACCCAACCTATCACTTAACTCTCATTATTATCTTCATAGGTTATTTAGCCTCCTGATAAGGACATGTAGATTATTTATTGTCAGTGTTGTTGTAGCTCCAAAAGAGTTTCAGAAAGATCCCAAGCTAAGTCCCAAATATGACACTACTGCTTTGGTGATCTTCATCAGTGATGAAGGTTTTTAGAAAGATCTAGTCATGCAATATGATTTAGCAGTTGTTTTCACAAATTCTGATTGCATAATCATTTGTATTGGTTTCTTCAATAACAAAATGTTGTAAGTAGATATCATGATTATTCATGACGAACACTTCTATAGACCAAAAATATAGAAGTATAGAATTTTTTCCTTTGCTTTTGGTTGCATGCATAAAATAGAATAAAATCTTATGTGTGACTTGATGGTAGTACCCTCTTTTCTTTTTTAATAGATCAAATTTCAGCTCAATCTATGAGTTATACATTGATGCATTTTATATACATATTTAAATTCAATAGAAGTTTAAGAATTGTGAGGGAATTCTAATGATGCCAATATACATTATGGTAGACTCATTTTTCAACATGGTTCGACTAGATCTACAAATATCTAATTGGACTGTGTACAATTGAGAATTTTCATTTACATGCTTATATACAAAATATACATATATGTATGAAAAAAAATCTTGAATCAAGAATGGACCTTTGAATGAAGAACTTGATTGATGTTTCTATTTTATAAATAAGATGTCTTGCTTAATTTGATGATAGTCCTTTGCTCTAGTTGCTTCTTGACTACTTCAAAATTTTCACACAATCATATGCTTCTTGTTCCTCTTCATTACTCTTCCCTATTCCTATAATCTCCACCTTGGATCATGCTCAATTTCATATACTCTATAGTATTTTAAGTTCTCCTTTTGAAGTCACCTTAGTGAAGAGGATTCGCAGAAGTTATCCCTAACTTGTTTCTCAAATATTCAAATGGTTCCCTAGTAAGAGGCTTTGTAAATATATCTACTATTGTTTCTTTTATGGGTATGTACTCCAACTTCCCTGTTTTCTAAGCAATTTGTTCTCTGAGAAAGTAGTACTTTATAGGTATATTCATAGTATTTGAATGGATCACAAGATTTTTTGAATTTCTTATTCCACTTGTATTGTTGCATTTGATAGATATAGGTTCATTAAAATTTACCTTCATGTCCTGTAGTGTCTGTTTCATCCACAATACTTGAGTGCAATAGGCTGCAGCTACTATGTATTCAACTTCCACGATAGATAGAGAGACTGGTGTTTTCTTTTTGCTTATCAATGTTGCCAAATAATTTTCTAAGTAGAATGTACCACCACTTATACTTTTTATGTCATCCACACAACTCGCCCAATCTACATTTGTGTAAGTTTTCAATGTAAATTCCTTACCTTTTGGATACCATATTCCATATCCTGTAGTCCCTTTCAAGTACCTGAATATTCTTTTTCTTGCTAACAAATGGCTTTTTTTGGGTGCTGATTGATATCTTGCTACTAATCCGACTACCAATATTATATCTAGTCAAGAAGGTGTTAGGTATAATAGACTTCCTATCATAGATATGTAAATATTTAGATCCACATCAGGTGATTCATTATCTGCACATAGCTTACATCCAGTAATCATGGGGGTTGAGACAAGTTTACAATCTTCCATTTGGAATCTTTTCAACATACCTCTTAGGAATTTCTCTTGAGAATTGAATATGCGTCCATGATTTTATCGGATTTGGAGCCCTAAGTAGAAGGTAAGTTTTCCAATCATAGAAATTTCGAACTCGGTCTTCTCTCTTTAGAAAACCATTTTACTAGATGATATTTGTTGATGCAAAACATAATATCTTCCACATAAAAAAATATGATCAATAATTCATCCCCATCAACCTTTATGTACAGAGTATTATCATCTCCTCCTCTATTGAAAACCTATTTTTGAAGGTACTTGTCTACTCTAGAGTACCACGCTTGTGGTGCTTTTTTAAGACCATAAAGTGCTTTCTTTAACCTTTAGAAATAGTTAGGCTTATCTACTAATGAAAAACCTTCAGGTTTTTCCATATAGGCTTCTTCCTTAAGATCACCATTTAGAAAGGTAGAATTCACGTCCATTTGGTACACCTTGAAATCATTGTAGCATGTAAAGGCCAGAAACATCATGATTGACTCCAGTGTTTCAACAGGTGCAAAATGCTATTCATAATCAAGACCTTCCACTTGTGAGTAACCCTTACACACTATTCTGGATTTATTTCTAACAACTTGACCTTGTTGATTCGTCTTATTCTTTAATACCCATTTTGTGCCAATGCCATTCTTTTCGACAAGTCTTGGTGTTAGTTCCTATTAGCCCTGAGGTGCAGTATTGCTATTTTAACATAAATGTCCCCTATTTTAGCTTTGATGGTCCACGTCTCCTCTTGCTCCGTTTTGGCCATAAGCATTTAAAAACCCAGGACCATACAATTATCGCAATACAAAAGAAAACACGGGAAAACCCAAAGCCGAAGCATAAGTTGGACTTCAAAAAATTATACACTTGCGCTCATAAATATCGGCAGGTCTTCTCTTGATTCATCTCCTTTCCATTGTGCTCTCCATTCTCCGATCTTTGATCAGATCGATCTCCACTGCCTGACCAACATCCCAACCGTCGATCAACACCATCCAATGGCCCCCGTACCCCACTTCCAGCTAGTCACCCGAGGAGGACATTTGTTGGCTTTGTCAGTGTTTTTAACCGTTAGATAGTGAATTGAAATAATAGAATCCATGGCCGAAAAGGGAAAAAACAATAGCATGATGTAGCCGAACCAACAAAAATGATCCTGGAACATCGCTAGCACGAGTGAACCACCTGACAGTGCGGCGAAATTAACATAATTTAATTAACATTTTTGTTAGAAACAGATCTCTTTGAGCTCATGTTTATCTAGTTACATCACGAAGTAGTTAGAAGACAGAAGGGATAGATTAAGATATCTCGAGCCTCAGAGAGTTCAAGAGTATTGTAAAAAGCCTATAAATGGCTAAAAGTTTGAAGGAAGACTAGTTCAACTTTTGGAGACTGTGGATACTTTGTTCCTCCCAGCATCTCATATTCATTCTAGTAATACAAGCTTCTTTTGTTGTTACATGTTCAATTCCCATCTTCTCCTTTGTTCCAAGCTTGCACTTGAATAGGTTATTCATGTTTTCTTCTATATCTAATGCCAGATAACTATCATCTTATCTCTGCATTGATAAATTAGATTTGCAAGCTTCATTTACATTCTGTAGCTAGCCATTCAAATGTGTTTATGTATGTATCTATTGGTACAGTTAGGATTCTCCATCTATTCATTGAATCTATAAACAATTGAGCATTAGTGGTCGAAATCCTTGTCAAGCTGGGGGTGTTCATCCATGTCTTGAGTGAAAACAGAGTTGAACAGTCATCTGACTTGATCCAAACTCCAATCCATTCCAATAGTTTAGAGAACGATATTGAAGAGTGCCAGGCATCTCCGAGCTACAACCTAGGAGATTTTCCTGGAGTGCTAACATAATTAGGGTCGTTGCCAGGGAGAGGAGACTGAAGCTCAGCTTTCCTGGGGGATGACACAGATCCATCTTTGATGATAGACAAAGTCTGGACACTATTTGGGTTGTAGTCATCTATCTAGTGACTCTACTAGAGGATGAACCTCTTGGCGACTCCACTCCATAGTTCTGGCTCAATTTGTGAGGCATACTCGGATAAATCCTCAGAAGCCACGAGCTAACCTAGTACCTGACCCTGAAAAAATCATCAAAGAAAGAAAGGCGTTGCAGAAAGGAGCATCAGGTTCAGGTAGCTCTAAAAAATATTCTATATCTCTTCAAGAAAATCCTGTAATAGAACAAATACATGTTAAGAGTATAGCATCTAATACTATTAGTGAAGAAAAAATCTCAGAGATTCATGGAGTTATTTATTATTTAGGTTCTTCTTTCATTGTAAGCCCAAAGGAAGCCTCTCCTCCTATCCATCATACTCCTTTAGTCTTATTAGTCACTCCTAAACCCTCTGTCATTCAGAATTCTAGTACACTTATAGCCACCTTAGCTATGGCAGCACCTACGAAAATGGAAAGAATCATAGTTGCTAGGTATGGACCTCTAATACTGCCCACTCCTTTGAATGCCATGCCTACTAGAGAATATAATAATTATATGCCTAGGTTCACTGGGACTGAAGGTGTTATAGCTGAGGAACATCTTGAATCATTCTATAACTATACTGATAACCTTGACATTAGTGAAGATGATGTATGGATGAGAGTCTTTGTCCAAAGTCTACATGGAGAGGCTAGAAAATGGTTTAGAGAACTGACCCCAAGGTCTATAGCAGATATTGAGGCTTTAGATGATGCATTCCTAAAGCATTGGGGGGATAAGAAGGATATAATCTACTACCACACCGAGTTTGGGAACTTAAAGAGGGAAAACGGTGAGTTGTTGTCCGATTTTAATAAGATGTTTAACCACATGTACGAAAAGATACCAGCTGAAGTAAAACCCACCACTACCTTTGCTAAAGTCACCTATGCCAGTGCCTTTGATTTTGACTTTTGTCTACTGTTGAGGGAGAGATGATTTACTACCTTGGCTGATATGTAAGTTGTAGCCTTGGAAGTAGAATTAAACATCATGTCTATAGAGAAGCTCAAGGGGAATATTGATAGAAGGAGATAGGGGGGTGAATCTTCATCATTTTCAGATCCCAAGATAAATAAAATGACAAAGATGATAGAGTCATTAGCCTCTGAAATATCCAAATTAAAGTTTGAGCAGCACCCTGGGAAAGGAAGAGTTCCTAATACCTTTGCTCCTAGAAATCCAAATCCATATAGAAGAACTAAGGAGTAGTTGCAGATTCTGCAAAGAAGCAAAGATGCCAATGAACACCAAAGTGCGATGACCCCTTTCCAGAATGTAGTCATGGAAGAAGAATAGTTTGAAGAAGATGATGAGATCCATTGTCTAGAAGACAAAGGCAATGCCTCCTTTTTGACCTTAGCTACCTATGAAAATTCATTATTCAATGACCAGATCAGCCAAGAGTGGGATGGTGGAGTTGTTATGCAAACTGATGATCAACGCAAATATGATCTGAAGTTGAAGATGAATAATGCCAAGCAAACTATTGTTCAGAGAGTTGTTGTCCCTGAAATATAGTAAGCTAAAAAGCAGAAACAACTAGCAGTTGATCCCATCATCCTCAAAGCTCTAGCTCATGAGGCAAGAGGCTTTGACAAGTCTCCTTCTCCTTTTAGTTTTGAATCAGAAATTCAGAAGCTAAGCATACCTATACCTCTGATTGAACTAGTGAAGAATGAGTCATTTAATAGATCTGTCCTCAAGGCCCTTGAGCCTAAAGCCATCCAAGCATCCATTGACTATGTAAATCTGCAAGACAACAAACCAACTGATGTTCTCAGCCCAATGATTAAAAATTGTGAGGACAGTTCCCCATCATTCTATGTCTCTTTGACTATTCATGACAAAATCCTTCACAACTGCCTTCTGGACATAGGAGCCAGCCATAATCTATTGCTTAAGGCTGTCACCTTTTCTCAGCTACCCATGAAGAGCATGATGATGGATATTTTGGTACCAGATGTACCCCCCAAGTTTGTCATGTCGCTTTCCAGAGGTTGGATCAAGAGATTAGGTGGAACATTGCAAAATGATCTGTCCTATGCTACTGTCCTAGTTTTTGGAGGTGAGGGTTGTAGAAAATTCATGAATAATATGAAACTTATTCATAGAGATTATCCTGATTATACACTAATTGTGTAATACATGCATAATACATAATCTCCTCTATGTTGATCATCAATTTTGCAGAATTAAGAAACAATCGCATGCACACATTGAAGCATCAATCACACATATCAACACAGTATATCACTGGGGAAAGCATCTTGCTAAAAACCCAAAAATATCTGTATATTATATTGATTGAGAACATGTAACAATACATAGTACAATACTCCTCACAAGTACCCAGTACTATCTCCACCTGTTACACACAAACTAGCTCAGATCTGAATCAATCACTGGCTCAAATCTCCTTCGTTGCTTGCCTGCCTCCACTGCGCAATCCTGCATAGAGAATGGATGAGAATTGCTGATCCAAACTCATATTTCCCTTGTGTAACACCACGCAATCCTAATTGGCAACTCAATCCCACTGATTGTGCAAATCACATGCACAACTATAGTCACAACTGACAGCTGTCTTGCCCTTTCACTCATCTCTAACACTTGTCTCCACTGAACTGTCCATGCACTGAGTTAA